>JABFPN010000017.1:0-104609 GCA_022817305.1 Leptoteleia sp. ZL-2020 | reverse complement strand
AAAAAAAAAAAAAAAGAAAAAACAAAAAAGAAGAAAAAAAGGTGGCAAGAAAAGAAAGGCAAGTTCCCGTGCAAGCCAATAATCGTGACTCGTGAGTGACAAACTTTGTCAACACCAAAAACCCCCGGTGTCTTTCACCTTTGGCTTTGCGGCGGGCTCAAAACTGCAACCTCCCTTCCCACTGCTGGATCATCCTCCCACCTCCTCCTCCCCCCCCCCGAACCCCCGTGGCAAAGAATTCCCCAGATATCGCGATCCTCGTCATGGTTACGCTTTTTGTCGGTATGCATGCAGCAGGTAGGTACGTAACGAAATCAGCTAACGCGGGTAACACTATGGATAGGGGGATAGTGGGTTCCAGCCAGAGAGCGCTGGGAAGGCTCGGTTAGGCGGACTCTTTCCCGTGGCGTATATCGGCCGTAGGAAGGGCGCAGTCGCGCCTGGAACCACCCTACTTCGTCGTTACAGCGCCTCGTCCCCGCTTCGGCCCCGCCGCCCCATCGGCTCGTGCGTGGGATCGGCGCGATGCGCGCGCGCGCGTACACCCATCCAGCCGTCCGTCCAGCTACGGGGGTTAGTCTTAGTTTTCGTGTGTACGCGTCCGTGTGCGACGGCACCGTCGTCCATCAAAGTCCCGACCAAGTTCTACCCGGAGCCGGGGTGCCTTTTTCGGCCGGGGTGCGGTGCGCCAGTCGTGTTCCGACAGCATTAATCCATAATCGGTACGCCTTCGACGGCCAGAGAGCACACCTGGATACCCCCGAAATTTCCTAAAAGCCCGGAATCGTCCGGCCTGGATGACGCGTTAGGTGGACGTCGCCGCGTCGGCAACGGATCAGTTGGCACGCGATCAGTCGGGCCGCCCCACGGCGATGCTCCCTCGGACGGCCGGCCAGGCCGTCGTCTTCCGCCAAGGGGATTCCGCCGTGTTGGCGCGGACCGTGCCAGCAGCCGGCGGCCTCCACTGACTCCTGCTCGGCGCGTTTTCCGCTCCTTCCGGCCGGCGAGACAGTCTCAAGCGCCCCTGCCAGACCCGCCAGACCCGCCTCGAGGAAATGCTCCGCTGCTCCAGCCACCGCGAATGACTCTTTCACCACCCATTAAATAGGTACGACACCTTTGTCTGTCAACCTCCACTCCCCCCCCCCCCGCGGCTTTTCATACCCCGTCATCGCGGATCTCCGATTCACCGCGAGTCTTGTTAGGCAGCTTTTTTGTCTCGCGCTCCGTTGTCGCCCGACCTTTTTCTCTCCTTTTTTTTTTTCTTTTTTTTTTTTTTTCTTTCCTCTTAATTGACGTATCACGTTTCAATTTTTTGTACTCCTTTGATTTATGCCATTGCTCGTGAATATTGTCTCGGATCAAATTATAGGTAAATGTTTAGGCTTCGAGGAAGATAAAATGCCTTTTTTTATGGTAATAAAGGATTTCTTGGGGATGTAATAGATTTGATTTTGTTACGTTACGTATCGTTAATAATTTTATATAATAAAAATATAAAGTATTTATAGACTGAAACTAAACGAAATTCGATAATTGTATTACTGAGTGAAACTAATTGAGAAATTTAGTACGATAAAATAAGCTTTTAGCGAAAATGACTTATCTTACAATAACTGTACCTTATAAAGGGAATATTTATACTGAGCTTCCTATTATATCATTTTCTTTATATTTATAATACAATGGGTCATGTCCAGACATGCAATATAATCAAGTATTTTCCATCATTTAAATCTGCAATTTTATTATAGACTCTCAAAAAAGTAAAATTTCATGTAATTCAATTAATATATATATATATATATATATATAAATTTACCAGGTGGTGGTTTTGGGGACGCGCCCCATTTGGGAGACAAGGTACGTATTGGATATTTAAATTTTGCAGGTAAATTTTCAAATTATGACGGGAAAAAAGAAATTGACTGTTTAAATTATGTAATAAATCTTTAAAAACTAACTAAAATAACTTTTGCAAATTTTTTAAAATATTAATGAAACTAACATTGCCGGGCCCCAGGAGCGTAATTTCAAAACTACCATTGTTTCACAATGTGTCTTTGGGGACAGTCCTCAAAATCGCCAGATGTCCTCAAAACTGCCAGTAAACAAGTCAATAAAATGGCGATTTAGTCTCAAAACTGGCGTTAGAATAATATATAGATATACATATACATATACATATGAAATCATATCTCAAAAATAATCAATTCATTATCATTTAATATATTATTCACGCTCCTGCTCGCTGAAACTTAGTAATTTTTATGATTCATCCCGTTCAATCTCTCATCTGTTCAATGTAAGCATTTATTATTTGCCGTCCGATAATTTGTAAACCTATTATTTATTGATTATTCACAATTAATCAAGCAACCCATAATAATCGAACAAATGTTTCTTTTCTTTTTTCACATACTCCGGTGACTTCTCGTTACTCCACCAATTCCCTTATCATTGGAAAATTTGCCAATCTCCCTGAGTGTGTAAAAATAAACGAGACATAAAAGAGAGAGAGAGAGAGAGAGAGAGAGAGAGAGAGAGAGAGAGAGAGAGAGAGAGACAGACAAAAAGGAGAAAAAATCAGGGACTTAAAAAAAAATGTTTAAAGTTGCTTCGCGAACAATCGTTGTCCCATCACGTTTGTTGTTAAAAAAAAGGGGCGAATGTCCATGAAAAATTGCGAATAGTTTTGCGGTTATTTATGAAGCTTTGAAAAGGAATCGTGAGGGACACACCCGAGCCGCATCGTGTGCAGAAGAGGGTCGAACGAAATCAATATACATATGTATATATGTCGCGTCACCGCCAGCGACATTGAACAGAGAACGTTTATTTTATTTTTTCCCTCTTTCTCTTTCTCTCTCTCTCCTTCTTTTTTTTCCCCGCAAAACTTTAAACATTTCACATGAAACGAAATTGTGCAAACTCGCGATAAATTATATCACGGTGTCATAACATATGCCGCAATAAAATTTCATGCCAGATATAAAATGCAACTTTATTCAATGCACACGGTAAGTACAAAGTAATGGGGCAATATTTACCACTTTTTTTCATATCTCGTCTGGAATAAATTTAGCAAATTAAATATTTCATATATTCCAAATTGTATATAAATATATTTCAATAATAAAAATATTCCAAATTAAACTCAAATTCGTAATAACGAGACAAGTTTCTTATCGCCCTATTCAATAATAAATATTTTAATTTTTCATAGGATAAAGTTTATTGCAAAACTAAGTGGAATTAAAAAGTTGAATTAAAAGTATCGTGTAATCGTATTACTTTTGTCTTATTGTAATAATAATTGGACTAAAAAGTAATTTCAAGATAAGGAAGGCAAGGAGAGAAAATATAAGTCAAGGAATATGAAATGAGTGCGAGAGAGAGAGGGAGGGATTGGCCAATGGAATGTGAAAGAGAGGGAGGAAAAAGGGAGGGAGGGGGGTATAATTTAATATTAAAATGGAGCAGAAAAGGAACGGTCTTGGGCGCAGGCCGTTCATTAGAGTGTCACGAGGCGGAGTTCGGAAGATCGCGCGCGATATACTTGCCGGGCGATTTTTCAGGCGCGATAAAAAAGAGCGGGATCATTTAAATGCCGAGATAAGGTGCGCGGTGGGCCCCCCGCGCACATTACGTGCGTTACATCCGCTAATTAAACCACGCCGCGCAACAGGTTTCTTATCGATTGAGCCGGCCGGAAACTTCGCGACCGCTATTCGGAGTGCGCAAAATTTGTGAATGGACGAGGCACGAAATATCCCGTCGAACTGTTTCAAGCCGGATGAGACAAATCCGAAGGGGGGATCGTGCTTTGGGATTAACGTCGCATATGGAGACGCACATTTTACATTTTCCCAACTTTTCCCCCGTCCCAATGATGCCAGAACTCTGCCAAGTTTTCAACTAATATATTGTCCCTCGTTTTTGTCTCTTGCATTTCGCATTATTTGCTTGATCTTTTTTTTTAATAGTGAATGTATATAGAAATAAAAGATTAATAAAAATTATTGACATATCCTAGGTGGACAAATTTAGTCAGGATTAAATCTGGATTATATCTGGATTATATCTGGATGAAGTCTGGATAAATTTTGGGATATGGTATGACAACAGTATGGATAGAATCTGGATTTACAGCTCGCACCCATATATATTTCATTCAACAATTCTTTTGCGGATAACTTGTACAAACTGCCACCAACGCCACCTATTGGAGTACTGGAAAAGTAGTTGACTAATCCAGCCGAGATCCAGCCTTTATCCAGTAGTATTTTTCCACGCGGTTCCAGATTTAATCCAGACTACAATTGTTAACATATTTCTTCTGTTTTTATAAATAATTAGTGTAAAACTAAACTTATTAACGAATATTTTAAAATTATATTTTTATCCTCAAATTTCTGATATATTATAAAATAATATAGATTATTTGTAAAAGAATAATTGAACTTTAATGTTAAAGTCCAGAAGATTTTAAAACAAGTAGGACGAGCATCGATTTTGCCAAGTCGTTTCTCACATTCACTCAAGAATGTACTTGACATTTGATTGTTCCCTCGATCTGATATGGTCTTGCGTATAAATTTCGATAATTATACTTGTGAGAAAAATGTGAAATTTGTTCCCAGATAAAGCGTTTCTTACGTGCAACGCCGACAAGACTATCCGTAATTATACGATTGCATTTGCAACTTGTTCACGCTTTCTGGCTCGCAGTTAAAGCTACAAAGAAATTCTAATGAAGGCATTGGAAAACAAGTGTTTTTATTTTGCGGAGAAATAAAGAAGTCACTTCTGATGTTTGCATAAAAAAAAATAAAAGACAATTAAAAGAAAAACAGTTTCAGATGTAAATCCTTTTTGCGTCTAATTTATCATCACATGAATTTTCAGTGGAAAAATAATTAAAACTTCAAATAATAAATTTAAAAATTTATTGTATTTATTATATTTATTTATTTACTGCCTTTATTAATCAACAAGTTTATTGACTTAAAGTATTCCCAAATGAAAATCTAAAAAGTTAAATATATAACAATTTAAAGAACACGTTCGACTAACTGCAATTACTTTGAACGTCGATTCTTAAAATGAATTGTATCGCAGTTGCAGATTGATCGACGATTGTTTTGCCCATGTTATAACGCAAAATTAACGACGCGCAATCGAAACCCATAAACCGATAGTTCCGGCAATTGGAAGTCAACGTCTGTTGGTGCGCGCGAGCCCGGCAATGTTTACAACCGTCGCGCATAAACCGGCGCAGTATCCGGCCAGGCATTTTTCTCCTAAAATAGACGACGCGGCTCACCGCGGGGCGAACTGTGATCGCGCTTCGCCGGCGGGAGGAGGTTGCGCGAGGCGCAGCCGGCGCGCGAGCACCGACGTCATTTCGAAGCCGTTTTTGGACGGCACGACGTTATTAATAGAGTCGCGGGCGTGCAAATGTAAGCGGCGTAATCCGGACATTGCCACCGACGCGGGAGAACAAAAGTGTTCGATTGCGGGGCCCCCGAAACAAATGTGCAATATGCCCCGCAAAGAAAGCCCGCAGTCACATCTGTTCCGCGCTCCGCTCATTTCCAACCGGCAATTTCTGCCGCAATCCACTTTCGAGTTATACTCGGCGAAAATAATATTGCACGAAGTACGAGATTTTTCTTGGTTTGGTATTAGTTACGTTAGTTTCGTACACGATTTTTCTTAGTAAGCTGGTAAATTTGGCTGAAAGTTTGCGAGTTTTATTTAATGGTTTGGATTTAATCTGGGCATAATTTCCATTTAATTTACGACTAGTATTACTGGTCATAGAGAAGATATTAAATTAAATCCTTAATTTTACATATAATAATTAATTGCCTGGAAAATAGGCGAAACAAAACTAAGTTCAATATTTGTTAACAGTATTTTTATTCACAAAACAATAAATAACAGTTTTTAAGGACCTTTACTACCAGTCAAACTCTGATGTGAATGTTGGAGGGGCGTGGCCTAAGCAATGGTATAGAGTCTATTAATATGTGATCTTCCACACAAAAATCATAAGGCTGGATGAAGGCCTTATATTCTATTCAATAGTATATCTATTGAAAGTGTCCTAACACCTTGACCATTAAGCTACCTAATTTGGTCCTGAAATTATTTCCACATTTATTCCATTATGGCTAACTTTGGAATATCTTATAACGCCCTGATCAGTAATAATTTTTTGTAATAATGAAAAATGGAAACCTGATGAATACCTGACCGATGCCGGGCGTTACCTTCTGTATCAATACCCAATTAGTTAACCTTGCTTGGGCCACCTTTGGACGCCATATCACTTGTTCAAATGCAGTATACCTGGTTAATCCCTTATAGGGCTTAAATCGGAAAACCAATATTCAGGTCAGGAAACCACATTTCAGCCCCATTGGGGCCCTATAAGTGATAAGGCATGCCCAATTTCATTTCTACTAGTAGCATTACCAATTTAAACTATTTTTCAGAGCAGGTAAACCATACACCTTTTAATTGCAACTGGACTTGAATTACGAGAAGGTACAATGGTATTATTTCGGTCTTCGTTGCATCAGCGCAGTTTTAAATGAAATTCGAAAATTGTCCAACGCTGAAAATAGAGTTTAAAATTGAATAAGACATCAGTTGCGTAACATTCGTTACAAAGGTGGTTACTGCACATTGTAAACGTGAAGCTAATTGGGGAAAATGTATTTCGTTTTGAAGACACTTGTTTGCCGTTATGCCAAAAACTATTACGGCCGACGAAATCGGCTTACGCCGTGAGATCGATTAACCGAGCGGGCGCAAACAACGACACTCAAAGCCCGTCCGAGAATACACACGATAATTATTATTAGCTTATTGTCGGCGGTGTTTTGACACGGAGCCGCGGTCGCGCACAATGCTCTCCACACCAACTCTATTCAGAATTCGTTCCGCAAACTCGCATTCATCCCTCTCTCTCTTTCTCTCTCTCCGTCCATCCGTCCGTTCGTCTCTCTTTCTCTCTCTCTCCCCGTCACCCCCTTGAACATTGAGTCGCGGCGCAATCCGTCCGCTTCATTGGGCCAGGAAAGCCGGGAAAAGCGGCGAGGGGCGATTCAATTTGACGCGCGCGCGTGCGCCCCAGCGCGCGTCTTCCCTCTCTCTTGCTCCCGGTGAGACGGGCGCCTTTGCCAAACAATGAACGTTATACCGAACGCTCTCCGAACCAACCCCGCCGAGTGCTTAATGAAAGCGCGCACTCTTTCGCGTTCGTTTTTCACCGCGCCCCTGCTTGTTTATTTGGAGTGCACGTTTCACAGCAGCCGCGCTAATATGGAATTATAATTCACCCGAGGAATCATAATAAGCACTGCATCAGCGTTTCAACAACCTTCCTTTTTTTATATTTATGTACGTATATATGTATATATGTATACTTATATATCATCTTTACGCTGTTCATTAGTTTTAACGATTTTTATGATTTTACTCCGGGACCAATGTAATGCTGTACTTAGAAGTTTAATTATTATCAGGGTTTATGTATAATTTTAATTGCTTTGTTAAGTTGTATATGTTAAATATGTGACCTTGTGGAAAATAATGCTGAAAAATGCTGAAAAGTGTTGAAAAATACTGAAAAACGCTGAAAAATTGGAACTTTTCAGCATTTTTCAGTGCTTTTCAGCAAATTATTTCCACCAGGGTGTTGAAATTTATTTTATTTAATTTATTTGTATTATTTATAAAAATAAAACGGACAATTTATTTATGATAAATTAAATTAAGACAATGTGAATCTAATTCGGTGAATATTTATTATTTTAAATCTGTATCAGTCGTAAGAAAAATGACTACATTGTATAAGAAAAAATTTTTCCTCTTAAAACTAATAATTCATAAAAAGAACGACTGACATGAATCTGAACACATGTAACAACGAAATATACTATTCTGTTTTTCTCAGTATAACAAAAATAACATCTTATCTTTCGTAAACTTATCACATGTGTGTAATAAAAATTGTATTATTAAACATATAACAAAATGTAATCGCTTTTACATTTCTTTTGTACATTTTTTATACATCCGCTTCTTTTTGTTTCATTTTCATGAGCATTTACGTAGCTTCTACTTATTTCATGTGAAAAGAACTTGAAAACAGAACTCTTGACTGTTATATATACTGAGAAGACAATTAAGAGAAAAAAATAATATCTTTACTATTTTGAATACTACGAATAGTAATGATAATATGTAACCATAGATATTTTTATAAATTAAAATTGAATATGTTATTGATAACTTAAATACACTGAGAAAAGGATGACAGAAAATATTACTGATTTTAACTGTGTCAAAATAAAAAATTATTGCTTTTTTAAAAGCAAAGAAACTAGAAACTATTTAAATATTATATTTACAAATTCAATAGAAATTTTTCCTATCCAAAAGAGGGATATACATCTGGAACACAGTTAAAAACACTAATTTCTTCTGTCACATTTTTCTCAGTGTAAATAAACCATAGCTAGCCCATTCAGAAGTTACATTAGACAGCAACTCTACTAATTTTGAAATATAACGCAGAAAATGAAGGAAGAAAGAATAAACAAAGCAAACGGCGACTCCGCGTTGTTTGGCCGCGCGCGCAAAAGCACGTGAAGTAAGACGCCACAGGGGGGGGTCGCGTGGTCTTTTCTCTTTAAGGGCCGCCACGTGAAACCCTCGTAGATTATTCATCCGTGACGCTTAATTACGATTTTTTGCTTTCTTTTTTCCCCCCTTTTTTTCCTTCCTTTATCGTTGCGGTGCCACTGGGTCATTTTTCTTGCCGGATTCATATTTCATGCACGCGGAAGCACATGCAGAAGACAGTCGTGGAGCTGAAAATTAGACGAGTGCCGAGACGGAATGTTTCGTTAAGTCTGGGTTGTTCAGCTGGAGGGCTTTAAAAAGGAGACGAATGAAGGAAGAAAAATGTATGAAAAAAGGGGGGGATGGGGGAGAAATGCGCCACGAAGCTGTGGCCGAAAAATTGTTTCTTACAGTTTTTAATGTCAGGAGAGCGCACTTGGCTTTAAGTGTCTTTGTCTCGCGCAATCTCTTTAGGGTATTTATCCGGGGTTCAACAAACCCTAATGGGTGTTTGTCGAGTTCATTGTTCTTCGTGCGTTTGTCACGACGTTGTTGTCACTGTTGTTCGTACGACTTTTTTTTTTCTTTTTTCACTGTTTTACAATCTGCCAACGTGGAAGCCATTATCTCTATGGCTTTTCTTTTATTACTATTTCAAAGATTATGAAGTGAAGCCCCTGGTAAAATTGAAGCATGTATGGTTCATGTTTTAACAATTTCATATAAGGAAATAGGAAATTCATATATGCCCAGTACTGGTACAGGTCTGTTACCAGAGTTACCAGTACTGGTAGATTTGTTAACCAGTACAGTGACAGAATCGTACCAGTAATGGAGTGATAACACTGGGTCAGTACCCTATAACTAAACGTACCAGTTGTATAGCTATACCCTACCAGTAATCATCCAACCTTGGTCTTGCATTGAACAATTTTTTTAAATCACCAGTACTGGTTCAAGTCTGGATCAACTATAGCGTTGATATTTTGCCTGGCATGCCTTACATCTGGTTATCTTCTGTTTTTGTTGATAACCAAGCTCAAATCAGTACCATCCCTATCTGTTTACCAAAGTCTGGCTAACAGTACTGGACCAGAATCGACGTGTATATTTTTCCTTAAACCATAAATAGCCATATATGGCAGTAATTGGTATAATATTCTAGCCATATATACCTTTAATAAACCTTCAAGTTTCCAACACATTTAACAAAACTTAAACCTAAACTTAATACAGATAACAAATAATAATTTATATCCAATTGAATTAATAAGAAAATTATCCAACATTGTCCGCAAATGTTGAAAAGCATTACCTTCCCTTAAACACGACATCCCCAACAAGTTTCCCCTTTTCTGAACTTTCCATCCAATCAGTTCAGAAAGTTTGCCTTCTAGCGAAAAGCCTGACGCCAAGCAACAAGTAATCAAACTTATTAAAACCGAATTCGCGAACAATCAGTTGTTAGCAAACTCGAGGCTCGATCAGAAAGTCAATTACCGTTAAGCGTATAAATTAACCCCAACCTCAACCCCGGTGGAGGGGGTGCATGGCGAAAAGTGGACGTTAAAAGTGTGGCCATTTTAATGGCCGCGTAACGATACGATCCTACGTGCCATGTGACACGCTAATGCGACGCAACCGTTCCGCGTGGAATTATCTCAATTATCGGCTGGCAGAGGAGCAGTCGCTTAATAGTCACGGCGCGGCTCGTGACTAAAGCGGGGGAGAGCATATGCGAGTGCCTCGCCCCCGTAATGGTACCCCTCCGGGCCATACGCGCATTGTCATCCGCAGTTGTGGCTCGACATTTTCGTAGAAAAACCCCCAATAACCGAGCACCAGAGTGGTGAATGAAAAACGGGGGGAATCCCCCCCCCCTTCCTATGGTTGCCCCACCGTAAGATTGGCAGCTGTGAAAATTGAATATGATACGGCCCCTCCTTTCCGCCACGGGAAGCTGGCCCGACAATCAAGACTTTGTCTTCCATTCGACGATTCTGAATAAGATATTGTTGGGGTCCCGGGGATCTAATGGGTATCCTTTGTAAGCAAATAACGCCTCGTGGTCGCGCCGGCAGAACTAGGTAAATTTGTCGCGCGAAATTAAATAATTATTTGAGTTTAGGTAGGGGAGGGGGTTCGGAAGTTCGAGGGGTTCTCCTGGATGGTAATGAAACTTTTATTCCGCATTTAAACTTTTCGGTTGACTTTTTGAATGAGAATTGATGGATTGTGTGTTGGTTTTGGAAAGACTTCGAATTGACTTTGTTTCTCATTAAAATTGGGTTTCAAGGGGTGGGATTAAAAAAAGGGTTGAACTCACTTTCACTGGGACTAGTGTAATCCCCCTTTTTAATTTAGAGAAATATTATTGAATTCATTAGAATAAGATTAAAAGTTGAAGAAATTAATTACAGTATTAATTAACAAGTATTCAATTAATTTTTCGATTTCCAATATCTAACATATTTTGAATTCAAATTTCTACCAACCCAGTCCACCAAACGCAAACTTTCCACGGTACTTCACAAAACTAATAATAATTATCCCCATTGAGAGTGATTTTATTTTAAGACCCATCCCGTACCGTTCGAGCGAGACGGGAAAACTTCACCCCCAAAGATCAAAACAACGCAGACCCCGTCAGTCGCGAGCTAAACAAACTCCATTTTCCTCTTTTAAATATTTATTCAGAAACTACCCACTTTAAGCAAGCAAGCGTGGTATCAAACTAGCAATTCCCCGTTTCAACTTCAGAGGAAGCCCGATAAAATGGAAGTAAAGAAGAGAGAGGAAAGGAATTGAAGAGTGAAAAGTGGTGAGGGGGAGGGGGAAGGAAAAAAAAAGTGAACAAAAAATGGTGACGGTCGCGGGGGACCGGGGGGGAGGGGGTGTGTGTCGTGTAAAAAGATTGTTGAAGGCACATTAGTCGGGTGGAAAAGTGTTGTAAGGTAAAAAGCGCTGGTTTTAGCCGATGCTCTATATCTCATTGACAATGCGGCTTTTGTACCCCCCTACGCTCCCCCCCCTCTCGCCACTTCGGCAGCGCGGCGCAAGACTCGAGACGTTCTCGGGGCGCCTTGAGAACCCGAGCCCTTGTTCTCCGGCTCCGTCTCCTCCAGTCCACGAGGGTGTCGGGTAGCTCAAGGGTTTCACCACCCCCCCCCCCCCTCGACACTCTTACTTGTAGGTACATACAGAACCGCGCGTGCAGCCCCTCTCCCACGCGTTCCAACGCCTTCCTCCTCTTACTACTCTTTTCTTTTTCTTTCTTTCCTTGTTTCTTTCTTTTCTTTTCTCCCTCATTTTTCTTCCCACCTTTCTTCCGTCAAATCATTTTCAACTGAGTGGATACCGGGGCTGCACGGGGAGAAATGTCATGTAAAATTAGCGGGAATTGATGGTTTCCTCAACGTGAGCTTGTTGTAAGTATTGTGCCAACATATTTTTTTGATTGTATATAATCAGAGATAAATTTAGTGGCAGCTAAGTAAAAATACTTTGGTTTGTTTTTGTTGAGAAATTTAGTATAGCTCAGTTGATATATCTGATAAGAAGAGTTATATTAATTTATGTAGAATAGTTGATTGAACTAAAAAAATTTTAGTTGCAATCAGAGAAAAATATAGTTGAGTCTTTAATTGAATTATATTTACAATTAAATTCTAAATTATGTCACACTTTATAAGTGAATGCCTTATAAATATATATGGAGCCATTAAAGAAATACTAGTATTAGTAAATTTAATCAAAAAAACTATATGTTTCTACATCAACTATATAATTTATTTCCACACAAGTAAGAGATATTAGTTACTCGAACTAAATTACATGATTTGTCCAGAAAAAACCAACTAAAAAAGTAAACTGCAATCGAATAAGTTCCCGCAAGTATAGTTTTTCATTTTTTCAACTATAAATTCATTTATCCCAACTTTATTAACAATAACTTAATAATTCTTTATTGGCTGTACCAAGCAAATTTCTATCTATCTAGAATACACCTAAAAAACTGCACTTCTATGTCCATTTACATTAATTAGAATCTATTTATCATAAACAGAATTATTCTTACGTATTAAACAGAAAATCTACTGAACATAAGAGGATTCTATTATTCTTAAATAGACGGTATTGTGAGTGTAAGTCAAGCAAAAGTTCACTGAACGGAACCCCCTTTCCTCCGGTGTCCAACGCAACCAAAGCCCATTTCAAAGGAGGCTAAAAATTAAAAAGCGTAACAGTAAAATCGTCAGCGTTGTGCGAGAAAATCAAAAAGGAAATTGCCAGACAAATGGCCGCGTCGCGTCAATTCAAAATAGGCGAAATGAAACCGTTCGAGAGGCGCGATCAAAAGACAAAGTTTCGTTGACAATGTTCGCGCGGATCGGAACAATGCTCGCGCGCGAGACAATGCGATCCCTCTTTTTTGATCTCTTTTCCCGAAGCGCGCACTCTCGCGATGCTTTCAATATGCTTTTTCTGTCTGGTGGGAGGCGCGGAGTGCGTTGTCCGGGGGAACACTCCTCGCGCGACAACAAGACGTTGTTTTCTGTGTACACGCACGCGGAAAAATAAGCTTTGCAGTATTAACACGAATAATTGTATTATTATTTTTTTATGATGCGTAAAGAGAAGCACTAGGTGGAATAATATGAAAAATGTTTTGCTTTTCAATATGTAAGATTGTAGGAGTAAAAAAAAGGATAAGAATTCATGTTAAACTGAGAAAGAAGAATTATGAAAAATACAGGAAAATCGTTTTTTATTTTCAAAATACTTATGATAATTGTACAAATGAAATGTACAAGGAAAATATATGATGTAAGTGTTAAAAGTGTATCAGTCATAAAGGTCATCATTTGAATAGTAACCCTTATCAATTAAGTTTCTACCCTTATCTATTAGTTTTCTCAATGTGTACTAATAAAACTTAGTTTACTTGACAAATAAGTTCATACAAGCAAACACATTTCTTAAAGTGGAAAAGTGTATTATAAATGTAATACCCCTATCGTATTTACCATAACTAATTTTATTAATTACGATTAATCGTTTTAAAAGAACATACAGCTAAATTATTTTCTTAAACACATGGTCGATATATGGTAATAATTGATTTCCATATAAGGAAATTATTAAATTCCATACATGACTAGAATATTATATCCATAATTACCATATATGGCTAGAATACTATATCAATTATTGCCATATATCAACCATACATGACTATATATGAATTAAAGAGAAACATATATGTCTATATATGAACTTTTTATTGTCTTATATGAACTTGTTGAAACATAGACTATGTATACAAATTATGTATACAAATTACTTTAATCCACAATATAATTATATGCTTTGACATAATCAAAGCGTAAAGTAAACCGCCAATAAATGAAGTTTGATTAAAAGCGTGGAAAGGCGAAGCTAACGAATGAAAACATATTCCCTCCACCCCCCCCCCTCCCGAAACGAAACCTCTTGACACAATGACTGCGTTAATCCGTACGAGTACTTGAGACCGGCCGTTACCAGCATACCGCGCCGTAACAATTTTTTGACTTCCTGCGCTTTTCATCGGCTCGCACGGCTCGTATATCCCGGAAGGCGCGCGCACAATGCCACAATTGACGGAGTAGGAGGCGCGTTTCGGGCCCGCACGCATCTGTTTCGGATCGCGTTCAATGACAAGTAACTTTTGGTGGCTTGCGAGGTGAGCTCGCTTTTCGGTGGGTTGCCATCTCGCCGCCACTTATTTTGCCACGGCTCGACCCAGTTGTGGCCCACCCACTACCGAAATACTCCCGCGTTCGTATTTTTAATCCGCACATAAATAACGGGAAAACAATATGCCGTTTCGTAAACAATTTGCCTCGAAATATGATTTAGGTTGAAACTCGAGCTCAATTTTCGAAATATTTATATTAAAGCTAGAATTTTTTCTCAATAATATATGTACACTTTGGGACGTTCTTTCTTCTAATATATTAATAATTTCTTTCTGACATTATATTCTCTAGTTTAATGAAATGTTAAAGGTTGATATTATTATTAGTCGAGCGATTTATTATAGACGAAACATTTTTTACATAGGTGCAGAGATGTAATAAATTTGAAGGTGAGATGTTTTGGAAAATTTATGTATCAAAACTGAATTAAATCTTCACCTACGCCAGACATACGAAATAATGACATTAATAAGCATGAATTAGATAGCATCGTTTTATAATTTTAATCATTATTTATTTACTATTTATTTCTTTTTATTTTCTTTTAAAACACATTGATATTAACGATAACATTTTTAATCAGTTAATATTAATTTATTCATAATTTAATTAAATGGAAATAAATCAAATGGAATCTTTTTGGTAGAACTAGACATCTATTTGATTGAAATAGATTCTATTTGAATCAAATAGCACATTGTAATCATTTTTTAGAGTGTACCAAGACCATTAATATCACATTTTACCTAAATTACTTATTCCAAACATTCCTTTCACCCGCTTAAAAATAAACAATATCAACACTTTTATTACGAAACCGCGTATTTTGAATAAATTTACATAAGAAAAAGTGAAGTAAAATAATAAATTAGCCCAACAGGTCCTACAATTCACAACGTGTTTATCATTAATTTGCATTTCTCTCCCCCCTATTCCCTCGTTGCTTTTAATTAAAATGATAATGAAAAATAAATAATTCTTATCTGGCCATCAATTGATGGGTGGTTGGTGGCGCGGGCGCCATTAACGCCCCCTCGAAAATTTGTATACGAGCGAAAATATATGTTGGCTGGCGGGCCAGCGGAGAGCCGTCGAATGAACTGCAAATAAAGTTCATTAGGTAAACAGCGAGTGTAGCGACGAGGGCGCGGAATCGCCGTGAAAATCACGTACAGAGGGCCGAAGGCGACCCCACTCCCCCCACCCCCACCCCACCTCTCTCCAATTTCTTCAAGACGCGACGTCTCTGAATAGGAGAAAAATGCCCCTAACAGCGGAGAATCCCTGTAATAACCAGGGTCGTTAGATCCGCGTAATTAAACACCGCGAATCCCCCCCCCCTCATCCCCCCCAAGCTGTCTCTTTCGTGAATTATAGTACCCTCCGGCCGTTTCATGCACAGCCTCTTCTTTTTCTTGATTCCTTCCTTCTTTCCTTCCTTTCTTTTCTTTCTTTTTTTTTTATTTTTTCCTTCAACTTTTTTTTTTCTTTTACTTTTTTCGTGGCGATGGTAGAAGATAAATCCAAAATTGTTAGTGTTACTTTTTGTTGGAAGAATCATTTAGGGGGAGGGTCCGATCAAATCAATTATTTTGATTGAATGGATGTTGACTTGTTTTTCAAATTGTCCAACTTCCAAACACAAATTTACTTCTTGATAACTATAAATCTGTTTTATTGCCTTGCGATGTAAGTGGCTAACAACGGGATTGTACAAGTTATTGTGTTGGATTAGATGATATTAAGTTATATTCATGGGGCGGGGCAACTAATTGATATATATATTTTTTTAATTAGGTTCTTTAATTATTGTAATGGGAATTTATTGGGAACATTTGTTGATTTTAATCAATGAGAAGAACAATTAATGTTTAATTTTTTGTTAAAAATGATACATTGAGAAAAATAGGACAGAAAAAGTTTGTTTTTTAGAAGCAAAGAAACTAGTTTTAAATGTTATAGTTATAAATGTACTTTTTTCTCTTGGTACAATATTATAACACTTTGTTTAAATGTTTTAATTAGTATAATTAAAAATTTTCTATGTTTTTGGTGGATAAAAAGTCTGGAACCAGTTAGGCGTTAGCTTTTTTCAAGTAATTAAAATAACACTTTACTTGGCATCATGAAGTAATTTGATTCTACTTATTTTGTTATAAAAATTTGTAGGAAAATTACAAATCATTATTATAACAAATAATATACGTATAAAGAATAAAATTTGAGATTTTATAATAACAATAATATTTACATTTAACATAATTCATATATTTTACGCGAACTAAATTTCTCATTTAATTGAGTATATAATGATAAAGAAATTCAACATAAAAATTCCAAACGAACAGATGTTCGAAATCCTTCGACCTTCCAAGAAACCATCGGATAATATTAAAAGGAAAACTCGAAAAGAGGCTATTGATATTAAAAAAATCGTGGTAGAAAAATGTGCGAATAACCGTAATCACGATTCAGTCTTGAGGGCTGAATTTAATCGCGTTTAAAAAGTATGATCATAACGAAAAAAATAAATAAAAAAAAAAATAAATAATAAATAGAATAATTATAGTAATTGAATGTATTGCAGATATCTCGATAGATTGGTCGGATCACGCTCTGTGGTGGCCGGCACGCAATCAATGGCTGACCAGGACACGAACCACTCTGGACCAGTACGGCGTGGCGGCCGATGCCTTGCTTTACTTCACCCCGATGCACAAAACCCTGCGCGTGCAGTTGCCGGATATGCGCTATCTTGATTGCAGGGTCGACTTTTCTGTCAAGACGTTTAACGCTGTCATCAATTTATGCAAAGAGCTCGGTAAGTATTTTTCACCGTTTCCAACCGTAATAGCTATAATTTTGCGTTTGAAAAGTCCTCATAACTGCTCCTACTTTAAAGAAAACGAAAAAGAATGGTATAATTGAAGTTAAATTCTTTCTTCCATGTAATGTAATTCAATGAATTTCTTACATAAATCTTGTGCAAAAAGTTGAAGCGTTTCTTTAAAGGAATGGGTACTTTAACGTTTAAAAGGAATTTAATATTTTTTTGCAAGATTATGGTATAAATCAATATTTGTAAATATTATATAGAATAATAATTAATTTCAGAAAATTGTAACGTTTTCAAAAGTTAAGTGTGTTTAGAATTTTTTTTCAACTGTATTTTATATGCAACTTTTTTTAATGGAACTGATTACACTTTACTTAAATTATTTATTATCTTATCAATTATATACAAATATTTATACAGCTTGCAATTTTGCTAATTTAAATTTCGTCAATGAATGATATTTCACCTTAAGTGAATTATTTTACTCATAATATTAAGTGTCCTTTATTAGTTTATTAAAATTAATGAAATTTCTTGGATGATATTATATTATTTTCTTTTGTTATTGTACTTTAGGAATACGACACCCGGAAGAATTGTCATTCTGCAAACCACTCGAGCCGAATCACTTGAAATACAGTTTAAAGGATCTGCCGGCCAGAAAGAAAATTGAAAATCAAAAGAATGGATGGCATGTGCAAGCCGACACAAACACATTCATCCCAGTCAGTCAAAGTCCAAAAGGTTCCACGGGCAGTTTGGATCAGACCAGTCCATTTATGTGTGCTCCGGTGACGCCCAGTAGCAAGAACCACAGTACACCCATCAGTTCACCCATTTCGGTAACACTGTCAATTATTCAATTCAATAACAATTAACATTCTTGAATAACTAAAATTCTTTATGATTTTTTTGCAAATTAAAATCAAAAAACAATCATTAATATTACACAATAATTAAATCATAATCATATTCTAAAAAGATTTTCTTAAAATCAAAGATGAGTAATCATTCACTTCAGTTAGAATTACACTTTGAAAGAATCATTTTAAATGTAAATTATTTTCATCCGGTGGGTGAGATTCTCTGAATAAAAGTGTTTCTTTTTTTTTTTGTTTTTGAAAAAGGAAAAGGACGATTGAATGATATCGATGGATAAAGATTTTTAACTAATTTGTTGCATTTAAAGAAAAGGAATTGAAAGAGATTAATAAAAAACCGTTTAACAATTGCAGCAATCAGGAAAATGGAAGAGGAACAACAGCGGCTTCGGCAGTACCGGTTCGTTCAATGCGAACAACAGCACGATGAGTCTGGAGGCCTTGAATGGCGGATTAACAGAATCGCTGGCGCAAAGTCCGCCGACAATTTCATCGGAAGTGCGCTCGAAGCTCATCCGACCAAAAAATCTGGTAGAGCGCGCCCGAATGAACGTGGCCTGGCTGGACTCGTCCCTCTCCATCATGGAGCAGGGCATACGCGAATTCGACACCCTCAGGCTCCGATTCAAGTTCTACTCGTTTTATGATTTGAATCCGAAAACCGACTCCGTCAGAATTAACATGATTTACGAACAGGCCAAGTGGCAACTACTCACCGAGGAGATCGATTGCACCGAAGAGGAAATGCTCATGTTTGCTGCGTTGCAGGTATTTTTGCCCTTCCCTCCGTTTTCTACGTTTCGTGCCCTCGACGAATATAATCCGCGAAATTTTAATTTCATGAATTGTAGACACGCCGTTTGAGAGAATAAAAAAAAACCAGGATTATGAATATTTATCCAATAATACAGTAAATTATCTTGGTGATTTTAATTTTATAAATATTTATACACTGAGAGAAGAAAATTGTAAATTTTCGTTGTAATTTGAGGACATGACGGACAAGGCTGCAAAAAGTACAATCAAAAATTGTAGAATGTATTCAGAAATTTATAAAAATAAAGTGAGAAATCATAAATTTACGTCTTTTATGAATACATCTTATAATTTTTTATTGTAATTGTTTAGCTTTATCCCTTGTGTCTTCAAAATACAAAAAAAGATTACAATTTGTTCAGACATTCCTTTCTCAGTGTAAGTGTACCAAACGATAATTATGGAGACACGCTCTATTTGGCAGACTGGGTACACAGAGAAAAAAAGGATAGGAAAATTACCATATATACAGTTAGTTTATGTAGATACTATAAAATGATAGTTCCAGTTACCAAATTTTTATTTAAAATAACCATAATATGGTTAATTCTACCAGAATTCTAGTTACCACGAAAATTTATCAGATAACTCTTTTCTCAGTGTACCTGTTTGAGATTCAAATTTTGGAGTGAAATTTAAAATTGTAAAATAATAAGATTAATTAAAATGCTCGCTTCCCGCGTATTCCACCGTTAATGCCACGCCAACGTGCCACTTTAAATGACAAAACATAATCATCATCCGATATTTTATCGCGAGTCAATGACGACGGCAAGTTTTGAACTTATTATAACGCGCAGCGTTTCCCAATGAAAATTAACTGCTCATTAAATGTACCACACGCGCATTGAGCCGTGGTATTACGCGTGGTAGAAAAGCAAAATGAAAAGAAGAAAATGAAAAGAAGGAAGAGTACCTTTGAAAGTAAGGTGAAGTTAATCGCGTGTCCGCGTCGGGCACGAGCAAAGAGGCTACCCGTTCACTTATTGGCGCGTCGTTGTTTTGCTGAAACGTCGACGCTCCGGGCGACGATTCGCATGCAAAGCCAGTGCATAGATGCTTACATGATCGGCGCGATTATTTCACGCGCGATTTAGAATCATTATGCATGCGCGCGAACACGCTTTAAGGAGTGATGACGTCGCGTTATGTCCCACACTTTCGTTGTTTCAACTCAATCGAATTGGAATCAAGGATAGCACTACATTATTATAAATGTTCTCAGTATTATGCATTCAATTCGGTTGACGATAAGAACGAGTTGGCGCGATTTAAAAACAAAAAAGGAAACAGGGTGGGAGGGAATAAAGAAGCTTTTTATGTATTATTAGTTGTCCGCGAAATTACATGTTTTTGGTAATTTGAATTTCAAATTTGGTTTCGTATCGGCGTGTTATTCAAGTTTTTTTCCCCCCATTTTTTGTTTTCATTTGGTTTTTTTTTGAAAATTTCCATACATAAGTACTCACTTTGTACACCTTACATGTCTTGGTGATCTCAGTAATAAATTAAATTATGCTTTGTAGAATGAAATTTGTGGATGAATTGAAAGATATAAGCTTTGCATTTTATGAATTTTAATTTAAAAAGGTTGTTGATTTGTGTAAAATTTCAGTTGACACTCTATATGAAATAATATAATTTATTCAGGGTGAAAATAAATAAGTAATTTATTTTTGTTTTTTGATATTTTTAA
The DNA here is from genome assembly GCA_022817305.1 of Leptoteleia sp. ZL-2020. Lineage (NCBI taxonomy): Eukaryota > Metazoa > Arthropoda > Insecta > Hymenoptera > Scelionidae > Leptoteleia > Leptoteleia sp. ZL-2020. Next base: position 83,999 of record JABFPN010000017.1, on the reverse strand, counting down.
TCGAGCTTCCAGTTTTTGTACAATTATTTTGCATATATTACATTATGCGTGAGTTTATGCAAATAGTTTCAATATCGTTTTGTGTTTCAATTATCGTGCATGTTTAAGTTTAGTACTCCATTTCCTTAATTGGTACGTAGTTTTTCATAATTACGTATAAATGGTTTGATGATAATTTGAAATGATTAATATCGCATTATGCCTTCGCGTAGTGAAAAATAGTTTGAAGCGATAAATCATGTGTAGTTAAATGAACGTACGTTTGTCGTCACATTATTTGCATCGATTTACTTTTTGCATGAAACACTTTTTAAGATTCATTTATTTGTTTATAATAAATCTTAACAAGTAGTGTTATTTTAAAACAATTAAAATACATTTGTTTTCCTTTTTTAATCAAAATAATGTTGAGTATTAATTTATTTAATATTAAACTTCAAAACATATTTTGGTAAATCTCTACATTTTTTTGTGTTTATAAAAACTTGCACCTGTTTAATAATAGTAACATCTGACAAATTTACAAAATAAATTCAAAGTAAAAGCGCAGTTTCCATAATAAATTAAACAATATAAGAATTGATTTTATGCAAATTAAAAGCTATAAGTTTAGCTGATGCAGACTGTGCTGCATTAATAATAAGAATGTTATTATTACTTTCACATTCGAGTGGAAAATAAAATTCATTTTACTAAAGTGGATACAGATGTTAATGTGCCATAAAGTAGAAAGTAAAAAAAAAAACATCAATACGTGAGATTGCCAGTGAGGTCATTAAATACCAGTTGCATCATTCTCAAAATATTTTCCCTTCCCTCTCCTCTTTCAGTCGTAATTTTACTTCAACGTCAAATAAATAATTTTTAACTGAATTATAACATAACTTGCTATAAAAAGCTTTTCAAATCAATATCAAGTCATCAAACTAATTTCAAGAAATTAAAGTGTTTATAGTAATATTATTTTTGTACAATAAAATTGCGCAGTTATTTTTTTCATTTATAAATTTTCATCTACATTTAATATTAGCATTTATAAGTTTCAAAAATGTTTAAATTGACATTATTACAGGTTCAAGTAAACCTGCAGGCCAGTGTGCCACAGCCCACTTACGAGAGCAATGGTACCTCATCTCCGGCCGAAGACGACATCGATGCGGCGTTAACCGATCTCCAGGTGACGCTCGAGGGCACAAATATCAGTGACAGGCCCAGCGACATAACGCAAGTGCCCGAGCTCTGCGATTATCTCCGCTTCTTTAAACCAAGGCGTTTCACACTGAAAGCCTTCAAAAGTTACTGGTTCACGTGTCGAGACCTGCAGCTGCGGCTTTACAAATCCCGCGAGGACGTCAATAGCTCCGAAACACCTGTGTACATCATTAATCTGCGCGGATGTGAAGTCACACCGGACGTGCACCTCTTCCAAGGCCGCTACGGCATTAGATTAGAAGTACCCAGCGCCGAGGGGATGACCGAGATGTGGATTAGATGCAATACGGTGAGTTGGACCAGGGTCGTCATAGAGGGGGGGCTCGGAGAAAAGATAAAAAGCCACCGAATGGAGGGATCAGAGAAATGGGATTTGTGTGTCATAAAAGGAGACGGATTTATCAACCCAATAAAGTATGAGATTCAGAACCCTATATTGGTTTCTGAATTCCATACGGACAGTGCAAAGTGTTTTTCAAACACCTACCATTGGCACTTATTCTTTTTTTCATTGCTCAAACTCAATTCTGCTTTATCCTAAAGATAACTTTATTCGCCAATCATCAAAAATAGTTGCGTGTAGGGGAATGAATTTAAATAAGTAAGGGTGAATGGGAAATTTGTAAGTGGTAGCAGTTTTTGAGCAAATTTTGAGTTTGAAAAAGTAGTAGAAATTTTTGACTTTATGAGATTTGTTTGATAAATGGTCCTGGCACAAGTAATAAAGTGAATTAATTACGCGGGCATTAATATTTATCGGTGGATTACAGTGTCCATTAATGAAAATTTGATTGCAGGAACTTCAATACGCTAAATGGATGGCAGCCTGCAGACTTGCGGCTAAGGGCCGCACCCTCGCGGACTCCACTTACGAGAGCGAAGTAAATAGCATTTCAGCATTTCTGCAATTACAAAGGCCAGCTCCTGCACCGGCTATTAATCCGAATTCTCTGGGTGACATTGTCCCCGAAGATTATGTTGCACCTAGATTTGCCAAGAAATTTAAGGGCAAGGTATTAAATTCGCTATCTATATTACATATATATGTATGGTATGATAAATTTGGGTTTTCTGTGTATTTCTTATTGTTTATTAATATATTATAAGTCAGTTGAAAAAGTTTAAATTTATAAATTTTAATTATGTTATATATTATTGTTGTGTGCAATTATTTTTAATATATGTTTTTTTTACAGCTGGTACAAAGGATTCTAGAAGCACACGCGAATGTGAAAGATTTGCCTTTGATCGAGGCTAAAATGAGTTACATCAACGCATGGATGTCACTTCCTGAATTTGGAATAACGCTTTTTGTTATACGTTTTAGTGGTAAACACAAAGATGAATTATTGGGCATTGCTAATAATAGAATAATGAGAATGGATTTGCAAAATGGTGACCATTTAAAAACATGGCGATATAATACAATGAAGGTACTGTTTTATGTATATAATATTTTTAAATTAAATAATAATTATATAATGGATGCATTGAGCAATTAAATTATTTATATGATTGTATTATTTTAACTTTCAGGCGTGGAATGTAAATTGGGAAGTAAGACATATGATGGTACAATTTGAAGAAGAAAATATCTTTTTTGAGTGCCAGTCGGCAGATTGCAAGGTTGTTCATGAATTTATCGGTGGCTATATTTTCTTGTCAATGCGATCTAAAGAAGCAAATCAAACTCTTAACGAAGAAATGTTTCATAAATTGACTGGAGGTTGGGCTTAAACTTCCATCACTACAAATTTTAAGTCAAAAGTTTAAATCTGAAAATGTTTTATTAAAAATAATTTATCTCAGCAGCCAGACTTTTAATTGCAGGATTACATTCGTAAAGAATCTTAAATGACACTTACGCATATATTAAGGTTTGCAATATTTAAAAATATGTTTGTATATAAACGTTTATTTTCATCATTGTGAAATTAAGATAAAGAGGTTTTGTATGAATTCACTTATATCCTATTAATTTTAATATGTACTGATTATTAAAATCAGTATAAATAGTTAAATTATTATTATTATTATTATTAACATAACTTTAATTTAAATATTACACGCAGAAAAAAATTGTTACAAAAATAATATCTATACCTTAACTTATAATAACGACAAGATAAAACGTTTTTCAAAAAAACTAAAGTTAATTTCGTTTGTTCTTCAGCTTTATACGACTTTATGTAAGTCAATTTCACTAACAACAGAATGGCGAAATTAACTTCCGTTTGTGACTTGAAAAATGTTTACATAAATCATTTATAAAATAACCTTTCAAATAATAATAGATATATTAAAATGTTAATATAAACTGATAAAACTTTTAAGATATTATCTACTTTTTTAAAGGCTATTTTATAAAGATTGCTAGAAATTATAGTAATTTTTATACTAATTATTTTCTAAGTGTGAAATTAATTTCTGACAGTATACGAAACCTCTAATTCTTAATTGCATTCAGTAGTAAGAACAAGACTAACGTCTTACAATTCTCAGAGAAATTTATAGTTTTTTTTTAACAATCAAGCTTTTTTCCAAAGTTAAATTGCATAAAGTTACATCATGATATATGATGCTTATCATAGTTTACTGTGCACTACTAAAAGAGCTATGATAAGCACCCATATGTATAAAAACTCTAAATTCAAATACATATTAACAACGTATTAACAACTTTGTAATTCATATATATCATTGAATTATTTATTAAATAAACGATATTATAATTTGCGAATAATATTAGGAATTTGGCATCATTGTAAAAATAAGTGGAAATTACAATACTTCTAGTATTAGTTAAGTAGTTGCGAATAGTGTAGAATATGAATTACACTGTTAATTAATAAGAAACAAAGTGTACAAATTTGGATTGTATCAGAACATAAAAATTTTTTTATTCTATATTTCCTTTAGAATTTAATATAAAATTATATGATTTCAAAATAAATTTGTACATTAACATGAAAAATTAAAGTAGTACAATATTTTTAATACTTTTAAATTTTATATGTGAATATTCATTTTGTTGTATATCATAATAAAAATGTTAATAATTAATATCGACTGTAGTAAATAAATATTTTATTTTTATGAAGAAAAAAAAATTAATAAAAAAATTTAATTTTTAGTTTTAAGGCAGTGTGTTTTCTAATACATTATTCATTCAAACTTACTCATAATGATAATCACGAATCTAATTCAATCCAAGTTTTTGCATTATCATCGTTTTATATTATCACATGCAGATTAAATATCTACATATAAATGGATCAAGTGCCTAGATTTTGTATATACCAAAAGAGAAAACAAGAAGTGGATAAAATATCTAAGTATCTAAAATAACAAACTGATCATTATTAAATATCGAATAAAGGTCATGTTTTTAACGTAGTTCTGTAGAAGAAAAATACAATCAATTTTATTTAGTTGATTCAATATGTTTATTAAAATATATTCGGATGCAATTATTTATTAATTATTTAATTTCAAATCAGATAGTTTTTTCCACAATTTATGCACATATTCAATTGTATTTATTATATATTTTATTGTATTTCTATTAACCCATTTTGTAAATGTGTATTATTTATCTATCAAATTTCATTGTTTAAAATATCAAATGGAAGCACATAAATATGAATAGTACAGATGATTTTGATATAAAAATACAACTTACATAATATGAATGTTAGGATTTGTACACCTTTTGGATAATAATACACATCATAAAGACACGCACAATTTTTCACATTTTTTTTATGAATATCTTAATATTGTGCCTTCCAATAATTTTTTTAATTTTTTATTTTTATGCAATTCTTAGTGCTCTGAATAAAAACATATTTACGTATTGCTGAAGATACATTGAAATTAATGATTTTAATCGTGTTCAAAAGTTTGAATGTATCAAAAATAATTATAATTTATTTCATGATAAATTATCAAGTTATATTTACGCAAAAATTAGATATAATTAACAATTCTATAGTAACAACATAAATGAAAATTATGTTACATAATTTACGTTCAATATTTTTATATTCGTTTTTCGAATAATAAGATTGCTTCGTTGTTTCCCTTATGTTAAATAACTTAAACTAGATTTTTTATATAACCGTCGCTGTACAAAGATATTTTGATCTCGTTCGGTAATGTTAATTCAAAAGCCAAGAAGGTGCTATATCGAACGAGATTGATTTATTTTCATGCGAGTTTTGTAAATTTGTTATGTAACATGAACTATGACATTCAGTCTCAGTTTAAATGAAAAGTATAATTTTTAATAAAAATAATTATTATAAATTATTTAAAATGTAAATATAAAATAGATCATAGATTAAATTAGTTTAATTTTGTTCATTATGTACGATGTGGAATATCGATAAACATATGCAATATTATATAATTATAATATTTTGATATATTAATTATATACAAGAAAACAGTTGGGAATGGATATCATAGGTCATGTTTTATAAATGGTATTATATATATATATATATATATATATATATATATATATACACATATATATATTAATGCCACTACTGTTATTACACATTATTTAAAAATAATGCAAATTGCATTGATGTGATGTGTAATTTCAGTCAACTTATCGTTATGTTATATGAAAGATGCGCCATGCGTGATTAAAAATAATGTATGTAACCAAAAAATTATAGTTTTGTATATTACTAGATTATAGTTGTACAATAAATTTATTAATTATTAATTTGATATGTTTATTAACAATATGATTAATAGCGAACAAAAATAAAAATCGGAAACAATTTAACTGTAAAAGTCATTTCTTTTTCATAATTACACTTTTTATTTACTTTAAAACATAGTTTAATGAAAACAATATTTATATCTTTTCATAGTGCATTATATATCAAATAAATTTTATCAAAACGTGAAAGATGTCACATAAGCTACAAAAAACGAAATGGTTTCTAATTTAAATATACAAGTTACAAACAATAAGACATTTTTATCTTATCTTTTAGAACTGCGATTTTTTTGTTACACTTTTCTTTCATTTTACAATAATGGACGAATGAAGGTTCATATCATCTTTGATATACTCTGACGTTCGGGAGTTTTTTTCTAAACAATTTTTATATACAGGTATCTTGAGATTTTTTGAAGATTTCCCAGCATGAATCAATTCCAAATTAGATGGTTCAGCTTCAATTTTTTTCTAGAAAAGTTAATTACTTATAACATTTTGATATTAAAAAATATTGTCATACTTTATTTGTAGTATATTCAACTAGGAAAGTTAAGAATTCAATAAAGCCCAATATATTTCTTGTTTCAGTTATGCATTTATTGTTATATATAGGTAATATTATTTGTTGCAAGTAATATTAATTTACTTGTAAGTTACTAGGTGGTGCCGAATGAATAAGTCTCTCTGAAACGGAATTACTTCTTTCTTTCTTAATTTGCAGCCACTCATGAGACAAGATCCTGTCCAGGTTGAGTCTCAATGTAAGGTCCGGTTCGAGAATACCTCGGATAAGATTTTTCACCGAAGACGACAGACTGTCTCTTATTTTTGGTTGGAATGACCAATTCTTAAACATTTGATTCCTTAATAGAGCCATTACATTTTCATCATTAAAAGGCATCCGGCCATTCAACATTATGTAAAGAATAACGCCGAGAGACCAAACATCCGCCAATTTTGGATTATAAGGAACTCCACAGACTATTTCCGGCGAAGTATAAGCAGCGGAACCGCAATACGTTTCGCTAAGAACTCTACGGCCTTTGTCATCTACGCACCACCTAGAGAAGCCGAAATCGGCAATCTTTGCGTTAAACCGGCGTGAAAGCAAAATATTTTCACATTTGAGATCGCGATGGGCTATGTTCTTGCTATGAAGATAGTGCAAGCCTGCAGTCATCTGCCGGAACCAAGTCTTGCATTGCTGCTCCGGCATAGCCTTGTACTTTAGAAGAAAGTCCAAAAGATCTCCATTGGGGGCATAACGCATAAAAATGAAAACGCGAGAATCGCGTTGGAGAATACTGTGAACCTTAAAAAAATATAAGTTCATATTCATCTATATAGTATACAGTTTAAATACGACAAGAAACATTAGCGAAGTTTATATAATGTACACGAAAAATATTTTATAACATATTGTTCCCTGGTAAATATGCTATTTATTTATAAAAATGAAATTAAATCAAATAATATTATAACATTTTATTTTTAGTAAAAAATAAATTTTAAATACATTTTCATGTTTAAATACAAATTCTATTTATTTCCGTGACTTAAGAAATCAAAACAAAACAATCAATTGTTTCTTCAATAATTATCTTTATACTCAAAATTAATTTAAATCGACAAGCATCAAAATATTAGTATAATTTTTGTTTTTAGGTTTGGTGCTACTTCAAAAACACGTGAGTTTTCTAGTATACTTATTAAAAACTTATATTTTTCAGCGTAATAATAATTTTCCACTGAGAAAAAATCAGTAGATCTACTTTCAAACAACTTTGTATATAAATTATAGATATATCTTTGGTTAATCTACATATAAGAGATGCAAATCTTTAATAAATAGTAAAATATTACTAATGTCATTAATTTAATTAATTATATCCACCTGTATTATATGTGGATTTTCGATTTTCGTTAATATTTCGAGTTCCCGGGGAAAGAACTTATCTAGAAATTCATCCGGTGCTTTACGCTTGTCAAAGATTTTGCAGGCCAGTTTCACCCGTTTCTGATTGGCTCCGTCAAGAAATTCAGCATAATGTACAGAAGCATAAGTTCCCTGAATTAATTATATTCATAAGAACGTGGAATAAGAATTAAGTAGTTACAATAAAAATTGAAGATATTGAAGAGCTTAGTACCTAGTAAGATATTTTAGAGATTAATATTTAAAGATATAATTAAAATAAAAAATTGACACAAAGTTACTAGTAATCAAATACATCATAATCAAAAAATGAGAATAATCAATCAATTTACTTGACCAATTTTTTTGCCAATCTGGTAACCTCGCTGTTCAAAAGCACTGACATCCGAATTCCTAGGACTAAGGTGTGCAGCCATTCCGGAATCTCTTCATTGAAGAATCATTAACGTCTATCAACTTTGTTTCATTTATTTATTTAAAGTATATTTGATGCTTAATCTATCTTATTATATACCTGATTTAAATGCAGAAAATACAACCGAGAATTCATATACGGTATATGAAATTTCATATAATATTGTTCTTGAAAACACTAGAGTAAAAAACTACTATTTTTGTATCAGGAACACTTATGATGATTCGAGAACAATATTATATGAAATTTCATATCACATATCCGATATTTCGGTTGCATTTTCCATGTTTCAAGTTTAAATTTTTGAAACCGAAACTTTGCTCTTTGAACCAGGATTAAGAAGATACGTACCAAGTAAAAATTCAATTGTCATAATTGCATTTTAAGGTCATAAAATTGTTTCACATAACTTTTATTTCTACATATTTTATTATATATCTTATAATCTCATCAAATGTTGAAATACTTATTTTATAGTACGTGCGCTGATCATTATTTTCATTGCATAATTATTTATTTAGGCCTTGATAAAAATGATAGAAAAAGTAAATCTGAACAAATAATTTCTATTTGTGTTACAGTCCCCATTCTAAAACTATTTATCGTGGTTTTATAATGATTGTATAGTGTGTCCAGAAAACTATCTGTTTGAAAACTATCTGTTTTTGCTCGATCAACAATTTTATTACATCAGATGGAACTATATTAATTTTTTATTACATTAATTATTATAGTATATTACGGAAATAGGGAGCAAAGTCAAAGATTATAGATACCACTTTTTACCTCAGTATAATTAAAATTGTTAACCTTGATATTAATAACAATAATAAATAAAAACTGTAATTGTTTTGGCACAAATATTGATATTACGTCTTTTAGATGAAATAAAAAATTTACCTTGGGTTTCGTTTTTTGGAAATTTGATTTAAACCGGTTGCAAAAAAAGATCTTATCATAATAAGTAACTCGTCAATAACCATATCAAATTCACTTTACACATCTCATCCTTTTTGACAATAGCTGAAATTTCTTTGTGCACTAGAATTTTGGAATAAAAAACCAGATTTTAATAAGATAATCAAATGAACAGACTCTTCCTATCCCTATGTGGCCATTTTAAAGAAAAAAACAAAACACTACCAGCTTAATTTTGACAGTTGTAAATCTCATAAACTTTCTAAATTATTTAAATAAATTGATTAAATAACTAAAAAATTTTTGACTTGAAACTATTATTTCAAATATAAATATTTGCAGCTCGTAATTCTTATTCATTAATTAAGTCATAGTTTAGTAAATTAAAACAATTAATTTATTAATTGTCCATTTAAGTTTCTTGTCATTGTTACAACCAAATAATAGCATATTATGTATCACAGTATTTGTAAATTTTAAATTTTGATTTTTAGTATTTCAACCTATTTTTAATGATTACGGAAATATTATTGAGCTAGTTTAAATACGGTGATGCAATTCCAATGAATCACCTATAAATTTAATCAACACGCTGGATAAAATTTATCAGTATATAAATATAAAAAAATAACGAAGATAAAAGATAAAGCATGCGATGATAGATGTATCATTCTTAAAGGTGCAGATTTACGCAAAGTTGTTCAATAGTATTTAAACTTGAAGAATAGAAAGGTGCTAAGTGACAGCTGAACAATTTTTCATCAATTTTAAGACTTCAAATTTATTTATACACGTATGTATTAAATTATAATTATAATTAATATAAAAAATAAAAATTTAATTTAAAAGTGCATTCACGAATTCAATGGAAACTTTATATAAATTAAGGAACCGGATGTTAAAGTAATTTTGATCGGATATTTAAACTATTATAAATTTATAAAAGGAAAACTAAATGAAATATTATGTTAAATAAAAGACGTAATAAAGTGTTTTTCTTGAGGTCATAAACTTTTTTAATTTGAAAGATTCTTATCTGAAAAATATTTAAAATTTTGTGTAAATTTGTTATCCAATAACGTTACAAAGAAAAAAAATTTATTTCAGACGACATTTTACCGTAAACCGGAACTTTTATCAGAATTTTATCATAAAAATGGTGTTCGAAAAATTGAGATAGAGTCTAATAGAGTGAAATTAAAAAAATTAATATCTTTTCTTGTATCTTAACGTTTCCCTTGAATATATGTTATTTAAGAAAATGTTTATATTACAGATCCAAAAATGGAGCATAAAATTATTTTGATAACCACAATAATAGCAGTTTTAATTTCTGCGTCAAATGCCACAACTGGTCGAAATGATCTAATCGTCGGTTCCAGACAATTAGGAGATTACCTATTGCTTCGAGATGACGTTTACGTGAAATTTAAACCTTTCCAATCAATCGAAGTCAACAGAACGTTTGGAACCCCTGCACGGGAATATATTTCGCAAATTAAAATACTAGACCGAGCGACTGACGGAAGCGGAGCCACACCCAAAATTGTTAACGGTGGACCAACCTATGACTATGTAACAGTGAATTTTCAGAGCCGATGGTTTCATTCCATTAATTTCTTTGTTGAAATTTATGGTGGTTATTAAGAATAAAGAAACATTATTACCTTAATTGAAAACTATATTTTATTTTTACATGCAATCTTATTTTATGTCATCCTTCGCCAATATTACTAAAACTGAGTAGAGTCCCAGTTTTTTTTCTTCCAAATGAGATTTCCTTTAGGACGAAATATTTTTTTGCTCAAATTATTTGGAAATCCCAGCAAACGATAACCAACTGCATTTTATAAATTTGTATTGTTCTTCTGAAAAAACATCAATACAGTTACGCGAGTTGTTAACAGTATAGTAAATTTTATTATATAATTGTTCTAAGTCAGTTTTGCCTCCCTTAATATTATTTCTACCTAACATTTTCAAATAGGTCTAATCTACGCGCGCATGGATCAATATAAAATCAGGCAGTACTGATCAGAGGAAATGTCACTAAAATATAATAAACCGTGGAGTGACATTACTGTACCTTATGTTACGTTCACATGACTTACACTTCGCATAATGCTAAAAATGGATGCTTACGGGAGCGCCTGATTCCGCGATTGATTCCGGAATCATGTGTTCTAAAACTCATGTAGTTTCATATTAATGAAGACGGATTTTTTTTTATTCAACGATTTATCTGCTTTCAAACAATATTGTTGACCAAGTGGTGCGTTCTCCTGACTTAAAATAATAGATAAGTTGGTTTAAGTTACTAAACGTACGCCCATGTCCATAGAATTATACGCCCATGTCCATAGAATAGCGCTCTGGTTCGTGGATAATAAAATATAAATTAATTAAAATTTGATTACACAAGACACTAACTCCGTGACAGCAGACTCGGTACATCCCCTTAAACAAGGATGTACGACATACCCCATACCAACTGTTTGAACACAGTACAGGGCTGCCAACTCAAATTATAAAGACTAGGTGTACTTTATAATAGCAAAAAGGAGAGGACCGAAACGTGTAAAACGTTGTGGTAACGGAACATATATGAACGGACCTAGGGAACTTATCATAGGATGCCTACGAGAGCACATGATTCCGGAATCATGTGTTCTAAAACTCGTGCAATTTATTAACAATGAAAAAAGATCTTATTTTATTAAAATTTTATCGGCTTTCAAGCAATATTGTTGATAAAGTTGATGCGTTCTCTTGATTTAAAATTGTAACTAAGTTTATCTAAGTTACCATAATCATCCATAGCTTTCTGTGTACAGCTCCCAGCATTGCTCAAACCGTTCTCATTGGTTAGTTTCTTTTGTTATTGATTAATACTAAAGGAATGAACCAATGATAACAGATTGAGCACTGCTCAGAGCTATGATAAGCATCCCTAAATTGAGAATGCATGGTATCAATACATGTGTAGAATCTTGCTGTAGAAGCAGCATTGATTACACCTAACATGCGTGGTTTACTATACTTCTACTATCTGAGATTTAGTCGAAGTATGGAGTCCAACCTGTTACGTGAAAGATGCACACTGGGGGGAATCTTCTCTTAGGCGATTAAACTAAGTTTAAAATTTCCAATGTTCCCACAAAAGTAGCTCTTAATTATCGAGAAGGTCCCAAAACTACACACTTTTACAAAAATATATTACACGGAAAAAAGGTTGAAGCAAGAAATGAATCATAAATCAAGCAAAGTGTAATTACAAGAATGTTTTTCCAAAAATCTATAATGATTTATGGAAAAACATCTTTATAAATAGGATGATATACGTAGTCTATAAATAGATCTTTTTAAATTGAAGCTATTGAAGATATTTGAAATTTTTTTTATATTTCTTACTAGATACATCAATTACTAATGAACAAATAAATACAATAAATTATATTGATAAATGCTAAGTAATATTTGAATAAATGATATAAATTTGGCCCGTTTAATAATAATAATAAAATAATATTAATTAAATTAATATTATTATTGAATTACTGTTATATCAATGTTAAAAGTATATATATATTTGAAATATTATTTTCACTTTAATATAATATTACACGCTGTAGGGGATAAGTATCTGCTAATAAATTTTAGTTTGACGTTTACTTAATATAAACTTACAATACGATGGCCAGATGTTTGCCGGTTGAATTTTTCCACGAAAGTAGTTACAAAATTACCATATCTTATCGATTTTTAAAATCATCTCGATTTGCAAAAGAAAAAGAAATAGATCTTATAAATTTTTATTATTAAATTATTCTAACAATTCGGTATTGACAATAACAATAAAAAAAAATTATTGAAAATCTTAACAAAATTTAATTTGTTCCTTAATACAATTCAAGTCAGAAACGAGCAGCAATTTTAAATTCAAGTCAATCATGCATGCGCTTAAAAAGAAACACGAATCAACAAGATTACCCTTTAAATTTTATTTGATGAACAAAGAAATAAATTATATTTCTGTAAGCTGTTTCGTTTCTATCCTTAATTATGAATATATCAAGAAATAAATGTTCAGAATAATCGGCAGGGAGCTTTTATTTTATTAAGGGTTTTCTATGTTTGCCTTAATGCGCATGAACCTTACAACACAGTGCATATCAAAGGTAATATTGTTTGAATATCATTCTACCTTTCTCCCTTCTAGTTACGCACTGACATTAAATGCGCAAAGTTCAACTCGATACCACTCATAGTTTATTTTAAAAAAATAGAACTTAAACTTATTTCTTTTCAGTGCTGAACTTTTTATAACAATTTAAATTAATTAATTCTTACACAAGTTACAATATTTGTTACAATAATAAATAATTATTATGCAATAACTTATATTCGAGTTTTTTTTCATCGTAAATATTATATATATTAAACATTTATAAACTTAAATTTCAATATATAAGTGGCCTGTAAAAATGAAAAGTTTTACATTATAATTATATTTTTTAAAAGTTTATTTTTTTTTTTGAAATCTCGAAGTTATTGGCCAAACAATACCATCATTTATAAATCGAATATTCGTACTCTTGAGGTAAGGATAATAGATATGTAAGGATAATAAAAATATGTAAGTATTTTTTTCTTTTAAACGTAAATAAAATATATAATACTGGAATTGTTATTATCAAGACATAATTCTAAAATAAATTTGTTAATAATTTGTAAAGTTTATAAAATTTGAATTTTGCTTAAAAAATTTGTTCTATAATGAATTGCGAAATTTTAACTTCAAGTTATTCTGTTAAACTATAAACTAAAGATTTTCTGAGAAAAACTCTTTGTCTGATATTTAAGCACTACTCATTGATGTGATTAACACTAGTGATTGGTGTGAAGACACCAAGCATTGAAGTATTTAAAAATATTTTTATTTCAAAACTAATCAGTACTATTTTACAACCTTCGTGTAGGATATTATATATGTAAATTTAAGATGAATGTATGCTTTTAACAGAAAGTGTACAATGATATGATAAGAAAAATATATGTAAAATACATTATATTATGTTGACCTTTTATAGACAAGTGATAGTTTAGGAGTTGGTCTACAAAATCTACATTAAAACGGTAGTTTCTGGAACCCGAAAAAAAATCCCGACCCAGAGTCAATGACTTTAATTATTTGTTTAAAACAGTCATAGCCCTGACCACCAAACCCAATGAATAACTTCTTTTAAAATAAATTATGTGAAAATATTATTCCTTTTTTTATGACTATTATTTTTCCTCTGAAATTGCTCAATTCCAAATTTTCATAAAATGCATTTGAAATATTGAATTTCAAAATACCTTCAGAAACGTATTTTAGTGTTCATCTAGAAAGTTCCAAAAAAATATTCCAAATTTTAGCAGTTTTCAGTGTTTTTCAGTGTTTCTCAATATTTTTCAGAATTTTTCATCATTCTTTTTCACAAGGGCGTATATAAATAATTATAAAGTATAAGTCATGACATGGAACGTAAAATTAGAAAAAATTGTTATCATTAAAAGGAACCATTACGCTCAATTAACTTTAAACTTGTAATGCACAAATAGTAATAGTATATTATTCTTAAGGAGTAATAAAGTAGTTTGCGCTTGTGAATTATATACGTACATTCGATTACATTACGCCTTATCTTTTCATTTTTTCTCTTATTCCATAACAAGAATATCCCTTTCTTACTTACAATCACCCTTTTTCCCACATACCCTCCCGATTAATTTTCCATGCTCCATTTAATGATATCTACTTATATATATACACAATTTAAAAATGTTTAAATTTTATGAAATATTGTGAGAAATACGTATTCTTTAAAATTTATATTCAGTTAAATTTACTCTAAAATAACAGTATCATTAAACACAGTATCATTAAATATTATTAAAATGAATTAAATATTATGTTTATTCATTTTTTTACTTTATATATAACATTAATGTTTATAATATTTTTAGATGCTATACTCAATTCAAATAACAAGCTTTTTAATAAGGAAACACTTCTTAAAAAAATTATATCATATAAACTACAATTATTATTAACGATGAATTGAAAGTAATTACTAGAAACATCTGGAAAAATATTAGTCAAAAGAAAATTATAATATTTTCGCAAGAGGTTATTAATTGATACTAAGATTAACACATCAAATTTTATGTGTCTAATTTCTTTAGATCGAACTCAACTTTTCAAAAGTTATTCGTACTTATTATATCATATATTATATATAGATTCGCTGAGGAAAAATACATTAAAATTTCCTATATAGTTACGACGTATGATACTGTATGTAAAATGCATGAATATTTCAAATAATATGCATGTAAAAAGGGAGTGAATATATTTTATCATACATTGCAAAAAAAATATTTCATACGATATGTATTTTATCAAAAATATGTACAATATAATATATCAAACATTATTTTATATTAGGTTTAAGAAAAAAAAACCTATTATTTTCTCGTTTATTTCAGAACTTTGTTCAACATTATTCGGTTTATTCGATTTGAGTTAAATACGCACCGTTTTGTTTTATAATTTGTTGCCATTTTAAAGGTAACTTCATGATGCATCTCCTTTTCATGATCTTCCCTTGATGCCAGTTCCTTATCATTACTAAATGGTAATTTCACTTTGGTACCTTTCTAGGTCTAAATAGGATCTTTTCTTCAGTTTGTCATGCGTTTTACTCTTCACTTTTAATTCACTGGGCGAAACTCGCTATCGTTATCAAGTCCCCGATGTGACAATCTGTTATCTGTTACGTGGGCCAGACGAACAGATGTTAACTCAAAAATTAAATAACGGAAGTAAATATAATAAAATAATGAGTATGAAAAGAGATTCAATCATAAAATCAATAAAATATTTCTTTCCTAGGATGCTTCTCTTTCCAATCATTTAAAAACTTCAGATTAAAGGGCTGATTGTATGTATAAAATTTAAAAATATATTCTGCACCTTGATGTATTGAACTTTTATAGGTCAAAAGATGTGAATACAATATGACGAAATTAACATTAAAATAATCAATTTAATTTACCGATTATTTTTATGAATAGCTGCGAATTAATCAATCTTCAGCAATAAATAAATTAAGTAAAACAACATCGAAAGAATTCTAGGAGTATCTTTCATGACCAATCAATCTATATGATTCCCATTTACGGAAATCACGCCCTTCCTATTCGACCTCCACCTGCAACATCTGCTCGCAATTATTCAGTTACACGATTATATAATAATGAAATACCTACTGAGAATATTGAGCGTACCACACCTGATGGCATGTATAATGGAATAAATAACATCGACAGCAAACATAGTGCCGAATTAAATGATACTAATAGGAATATGAAAATGTGGACTGAAGTTCCCAAATTGCGATACTCTTCAACGTCATATAAAGGTATTTTTATATTTTGATATTAAACGTTACAAACAAACACCACCCCGAATTTAAGAAAAACACTACAACCTCGGAACGCCTAGTGTATTCAAGTATTCTGACTCGTTGTACAAGTTACATTGTCACGAAGGCTTGACTTACGAGCCCGAACATTTCACACCTTTACGTTCCCAATGGTGAGGTGGTGAAAACGTGCGACGTTCCATTGAATTTCCTTAAAACCTTGTAACTTTTTTTAGATGAACCGAAGAATTGTATTAATTTCAAGAGGAAGTTGCAAAATGTCCAAGAAAAGTATCCTAAAAATCGTAAAAATAAACAGCATTCAAGCAATTTTTCGGAAAACAAGAAGAAGGAAGATAAAATAACAAAATTGGATGACGTAATGCGCATTAAAATTGTGAAATTGCAAACTTCCGCTGATAGGACTGAATTCTCTAAAACACCAAATGAGGAGTTGAACAATGGTACTGGATCCACTTCACCATTAAAGTTAAAGAAAGTTGTTCAAGAAGTTACGATTGATCAACACAATCATGTGGAAAAGAAAAAGAAATTCTCTCCTGAAATGGAAGTCAATAATTATAAACTTATATCGGAAAAAACACCAACTGATGATACTACCCAAGGTATAAAAATATCTTTATTCTTTGACTGTGTAATTAGTTGTTAAAACACACTCAAAATTTCTATACAGACATATTAATTATTCGTTTCCAACGTAGGTTTAGTTTCTACAAAATCAAAATCTAAGGATACATCCTTTATTCCTAAAAGTTATGTTGATAATATACGAATAACAATTCCATCATTGTCTGATGTTGGGATTCAGGAATCTTATGAAATTACTGGTCCTAATTTCATAGCTACTATGACCTCAAAGATCACTAATGCTAAAGAACAATCTTCAAACCTATCTTCATCTCTTACTCATTATTCTCCAATCTGGGGAACGCGAAAGCTCAAAGAGAAAGTTAACATATCTTCTAACAGGTAAGTGAGAGATATAAATTTGTTATCCTGCGAGACTATTGACCATATTGCTTTCACCAAATATAACAGATAAATATCTAAGAGTGTAAAGTTGCTCCGAGTATTATTTACATTTTAATTTATTCACAGTTCATCAACTAAAACCTGTGAAAACAGCTCTATTAATCCAAGATCAACATCCGACTATATACCTAACATCACTTTAAGCAAACCATACGAATCACTGAACCAAAATCTGAATAGAGATCCATCACCATTTGTAAATGAAAATAAGATGAACATTAAATTAATGAAAATACCCGAGGAATCTTTTGACGAATACGAAAGTAAACATTATAATACACCTGAAGAGGAACTAAATAATTGTTCCAGGAATGATACTGAAACGAAGAATGAACCAAAATTAGAACAGAATGATGTTGGGAGTTTAAATTCAATGAATCAAACTTTATTAAAAAATAACGAACATATTAATAACAACAAACAAAATTTAAATTCCACCAGCGAAAAATTGCAATTTGGACGAAATAGGTTACAGTTAAAACTTATTGAACTTAAAAATAAGGCAATTGAATTGCAAAATACAAAAGATATTCAACACGATATATATTTCCAAAGGACTTTAAATTTTTATGAAAAGCAAATAGAAAGCATATCAAAGTTTATAAAAAAGTTAACTCCTAATGAGAATAATCTGAATTTAAACTACGAAAGAAAATATGAAAATGTACAAAATTTTGATGTCCAGAAGAAGGTATCAAGAAGTCCATCATTATCACCACCTAGGTTGTCCCCAACCTCTCCGATTAACTACGAAAGAGTGAAATCACCTAGTGAAGTAAGTATTTCACATGACCTCTGTTTAGAATACTTGTCAACACTTTATTATACTTAATAAACTTCTTTTTACAGATAAGAAATAGTCCCCCAGTTTTACAAAGGATTCATTCATCGTTTCATGAAGAATTGGAAAATAATTACGAATCAAGAAGCACAAGTAATCAAAGCTCCCTTTCTTTAACTGAAGAAGATTATAATAACTCTAATGATAAAGCACTCAAAAATATAATAAACGATTCTCCAATCGCTAATTCTATCAATATTAATGATGAGAATTATTTGGAAAAATCTACATATCATCACCAAAATGAAGTATACGACGACGAACAAATTGAAATAACTGTACTTAAGAAAGCAATGAATAAAGGAGATGTTAAAGTAAATATAATTATTTGTTTATATAAATGATTCAATAACCAATTTTATAGAGTATGATTAAGAAATATTATACATTAATTGATATAACATATTATTACTTGTTATAGTAATATAAACATAAAGTGTTTCCTTTTGTTTGGTAATGAAATAGTAAATGCTTGGTTTATCTCTATTATTTTTTCTTATTTTCTTTGAAAAAGATGTATTCTTTAGTACCTCTGATTAATATGAATTATTTACAGATAAATAATTCGAAATGCTTCAACGAACCATCTACAATCATAAAACATAAGTCAAGAAATATTAATCAATCAATATCAGTCATGTCAAACAATGTTATAACTTCATCAGCAAACAAGTAAATAAATAATTTGTAATATTAAATTATTGAAACAGAATGTTTCAATATTCACGATTGTTCATGCTATACATATTTCATATGCACGTTAATTCATTAGTGCATTTGCCCTGTTAAGAATTTTATTATCAATAATTATCTATCAATTTGCTTTGCAGTGATGTCTCTTCACATATAAATAAAGCATTACATAACAATACATATGAAAATCAATTTTCCGATGATGACTTTCCTACATTGGAAAGCTGGGTTACGAAAAATAAACAAATATATTCAGAGCGAAATAAAATGAGATTCAATTTAGAACAGAAAACCAAAAGGAACAATCATATTACATCACAGGTAAACAAAATACAGAGTGCGTCACCAGAATCTAGACAAACTTAAGTTTAAACTTTTATGTATTTTTTCCACCAAAAAAATATTTATATTTAGTACTACTTTTCTCGTAGTATATGCTCTAACAAAACTTTTGATAAAAGTATTATTACAATATTAATTTGTACATTATTTTGTATATAGATTAATGAAAGCATCGGACGTCGAAAATTTAAAACACATGAATTCCTAGAATGTTCCATACCACTGAAGGAGCAAATTAATCCGAACAATAAGTCTACTATTGAAGATGAATTAATAAGAGCACCAGATTTGTATCAACCGAATACAATTGACTCAAATAATTTCGACGATAATCCATGCTATTTGCCTAATTTGAACAAAATTAGAACCTCACCTGAAAAAACAGGAAACAACAGAGAAGATAACAATAACTCATTCAATATGTCTATGCCTAGTCTATACGCTACCAACGACATTAAAAAGAACCAAGCATCTTATCTGAATTCTATCAACACTGCACAATGTAAAGATCATTTAAAAGAAAATACCGTAAAAGAAATTGCGAACAAAAAGGAGAAGCCAAAAATTATAAATGATAGTATTATTTATCCGATGAAATGTTTTCATCCATTAACAAGTCACATAGAACCACCGGATTTATCCGTCTCCAACAAAACTTCATTAAATTCTATTGAAAATAATAACAGAAGTATAAGTAACACTTTTTCTGTACCAGTTGTATGTACTAAAGCTTGTATGATTGATACAAATTTTCGTGCCAAATTCAGCGCAACATCCACTACGTCTCTAACAGATCTGTATTCTTTACCGCCAAGAAAAAACAACTGTTCTTTGATTAATATCATCAACAATATACAATTTGAGGATGCAAGAGCAAAATTGAATTCAGAACCTATGCAGGTATTTATTTCAAACTAAATTCCGCACATCATTATACATTTCATTCTTTAGATTATTAATAAAATACCTCGATAATTTATAGATAAATACGTCGAAAGATTTCAATGATACCACAATGTTGGTAAATAATAAATCAAGGCATATTAATGCGTCTAAGTCAGCTGTGTCCCATAATTTGGTAACTTCATCAGTAAACAGGTAAAAAAAAATTTAAAGTTATTTCACCATCAATAAATAGGTATAACAATTTTTACCAAGAATCCTTTAAAACGTACTTATATCCCCTATAATTGAAT
The DNA here is from genome assembly GCA_022817305.1 of Leptoteleia sp. ZL-2020. Taxonomy (NCBI): domain Eukaryota; kingdom Metazoa; phylum Arthropoda; class Insecta; order Hymenoptera; family Scelionidae; genus Leptoteleia; species Leptoteleia sp. ZL-2020. The sequence goes on along the minus strand of JABFPN010000017.1, from coordinate 63,183 downwards.
GGATATCTTTTAAGTTATGTATAATCAATTATGTCAAAATAATTGATCATTTCTTATTGCATTTCAGTAATGTTCCATCATTTACAAATAAAACATTGAAAAATATTAAAGGCAGAAAACAAATAACTGCAGATCAATTTCCAACACTTGGATATTGGATTTCAAAAAATAATCGAAATTTAGAACAAAATATGAGGAAATCAAATTTAGTACAGAACACTGATTTGAATAGTCATCCTGAATCACAGGTAAAATTAAAAAAGAATAATTATACATGGAGAAAACTGTACAGAAAGTGTCCAATTATTGACCACTTTTAATCATCTCCTAAACTTTCTTTATTTCAGAACATGGAGCTCAATCATCTTAAATATATGATAGATAACACATCGTATAATTCAAGATGGAATAAAAAGGAATCTCGGGATATGCAACCTTCGCAACACTTGAAGTACTTTCCAATACAAAATACCGTAATACCTTCTCACCAAGGATTCTTGTCGACCACATCAAAACCGCAATACTTTTCTGAAGATTATTCGGTAAAAAGATGAATTATATGTTAAGAAATTTATACAATTAACAGCAACGAAAATAATAGTAAATATTGCAATTAAAGCTTATTTACACTTTTAGGTCCACCCATATGCTATGTTATCTGGTTATAATTCGACATATCCATTTAGTCCAACTCTACCATACTCATCAGTTCCAATAATGTCAAATATAGGCAGACAACAAACCACTTCAAACAATATGAGAAGTCTTCAACATCCTGCTGTTTTACAATCAGACAAACAAAATCTCTCTGGCTTTAAAAACCTAACTGAATTTTTAAAATTTCAAAGAGCTGTTGCGATCCCCGCTATAAACAGATACCCGGACGAAAGACATGCCGAATTCTTAAAGTCATGTTATAATAATTATAAAGCATACAATAATTATACATTAACAGAGCCCGCGTACGCATCTCCTATTAACAGAGAAATTAATTACAATAAGAGAGAAACCCAATCTTCTCAGATAGTGAACGAAGAAACGTGTCCGTTCTCTTCGATGAAACCAAGTAGATTACCAAAAATTAATAGTCTAATATCATTTCCTACGGATCAAAACAATTTACCAGTAGATACAAATAGTCATGATAGTGCAAGTTATGAAATACCAAAGACATTAAGGTCAAAAGCAGTCATGAAAAGTGCCAATAACTCGCCCAAAATTGAATGCTTGAATTGCGGAGCGACAAATAACTTATTCCAATGTTTCGGCTGTGAATTAGCGTATTATTGCAATAAAGTTTGCCAGGCCCAACATTGGAATGAACATGCTTTAAACTGTTCAAAATTTATTCTAAAATCAAAAGAAATGAATTAGTGCAATGCAGATATTTATGTATGTATGAAATGTATAATGAATTTTAGTACCAGAAAACTGGAACCAATATAAACCACTAGAAAAATTTGTTCCCAACGGTATTAATATAAAGTAATTTTGGTAATTATTGGATAGAGCACCTTGTCCTCCCACCCCTCAATCTATACTTCTTTTCGACGTGGATGTTGTCCTTTGAGGATGCAATCCACTATGAATTTTTATACAAATTAACGAAACTAACGAAAATTGCATGGATAATACTTGTTAAGGTTAGTGATATTTATAGAAACTAACGAAACTAACCTTAACAAGTATTATCTATGTTATTTTCGTTAGTTTCGTTGGTTTGTATAAAAATCCATGGTAAGTTGCATGCTCAAGTAGCAGCATCAAGGATCAAAAACTTGCAATCTCAAAGACTACAATATCGTCTATAGATTGACAATCCCCTCACACTCAATTGATACAATACATGTTTTTTGTGTATTTTTTCACGCTAAATAGGATTCTGTAAGAAAGAATTAGCTATGTCTCACGTATGAAAAGATATTTGCGAAAAACTGCCATTTGTAATCAATTCAAATAGCATTACCAATCAAAACAGAATATATAAGTGCTTTAGTCATTATAATAAAAAGACATTTCCTACACGGATAAAAGTTGTTGAAGCAATCCCAATTGATGTTGGTATAAATGCACATTTTGACTAACCAAAAAATAACATAACACTGTTGACAATAAAGATTTTTAAATTACCATTTAATAAAATTTCAACCTAAATTTAACATATATAACTTGACAATACAATTAATGACAGAAACATTTTTCTCCGTGTATGATCTGTCCTTCAAAATAGTACTTTTTATAATAAAAATAAGTGTTTTAATGTTCTCAAACAATAAAAAATTGCAATTTTGATATAATTAAGTTAACACAGTAAGCATATTTATATATAAAAAAATAAAATGTTTGATTTCTTAACTTTATCAACGTGTGTTCAGAAATGCAAAAAGTATCTACTTTTTACCAACTAGACAGTCCCGCCAATGTCGATACATCATCACACTCAGAAACAACATTAGATAGACTGTTGTAATAACTTATTACCAAAATGATCGAATCATTAACTAACTTTTGACTCCTATAGTAAAATTATAAAACTAAATTATAATAACAGGTGCTACTTTCTGCCTGGCTGAGATAATGGCGAATTGTTTACATAAGAAATAAGCGCCCTCCGAACAACAAATATAATATCTTTACACACAACAAATTGGGAATTTTTAACATTTTTTAACATTCCTTTCCAAAAGGGTTGGTATCTTCGAGTTTGGCTAGCGAAAAGGGTGGCTAAAAATCCGGATTACGAAAAACTGATCGAGGAAAAAGCGGTTTTTGAGATGGGGTAGCAGATATTTGGTTTTAATTACATGTACTTGCGTATTTTAAATAGCGATTGATGCTTGTTGATCGTACGTCGATGCATTCTTTTTCTTTTTGAATTTTTCTAACTTCTTCCATATTCAATAACGAAGGAATTTGTGCACTGATAAATTTACAACATTTCTTGACTAAGTTTTTTTTTACCGTAACTACTGTTTTGAACATAACTTCACTTTCATCACTGTTCTTTCGTATTTTATGCATAAAAGTTCCTATTTTCCACGTGTTACAAACCGTAAATTTATACACTGTAAAAAATTCATTAGAAATTGCTTTCAATGAATGTGATTCTATTCAGACGAAAAAGATTATGTTCAATTTGAATAGAATTCTATTTAAAATAATACAAATCTTTTGTATATTATATAAAATATTATTATCAACAAATTATATATTTATTTTAAAGTAACTAAAATTCTATTTTAAGAAAATTTTGCTTTAGAGGTCACTTCTACCAATTCAAGAACAAAAATATATTAAATTATTATGCAAAAAAAAAAAATTTTTTTTTTTCCTAAACTACCGATAGTCGGCGAGACGTAAAAGCAAATTTAATTTGGCATCTATCCAAAATGAAAACAAATGTATTAAAAACAAAATAAGCAAGATTCAAACTAAGATTAGCATCTGAATCCACTCAATCCGGTATCTACTTTCCTTCTCCCATTCGTGCCACATCCGCAAGTAGGGATAAAACTACACACGTCATTTGCTGCTTCCAATACTTACCTTCTCAACGGGTCTAAAATTTATTTAAAAAATATAAAATAATCAATAAATTATTTTTACTCAAAGCAAACGAGATAAAACCGAAATTTGAAGTAAAAAAATATATACTTCATTATATTACACGTCATAGCCTCAAAACCGAATGTCACGATACTAGAAAGATGGTTATTGGTTGACTAAAATCCCGCTTAAGAATTAGACCAATGAAATGGCCGGTAACATGCCGGATATGTATGCATCAGTATATCAACCATCTTTTGAGTCGTAGCGTCGTATTGAGTCCGACTGATACAATATATAGTTGTAAGTGTACGACGTTGCTATCGCGTAAAAAGAGGAGCCAGCGTCGACTGCCGATCGTAACTCAAAAAGTGGTATTCAGTGTGGTGAGGGGTGCACGGTCGTGTAGACGGGCATATTTTTTACTATCACGAGAAGTTGGTAGCCGAGTTTGGCGCCATTACTTCCACTTGAAATTACACGATAATATTAACTTGCGGGTTAAACAAGGATACACCTTACGCAACAGAGTGGGTCAAGCGATACGAAGCCGGCATGAGGAAATTAAGTAAACGCGGCAAGTCCGAAGCGAGCGACAGTGAGTCGGAAAATAATGGCGTCGCGTCGGCTATTGCACGCGACATGGATGAATCGTCAAACGAAGGTAGGAGTGAGACGTCGGATTCCCCACAAACCCCAATGACGAAACGTTCGACAAATAAGACTGCTGGCCGAAAGCGTACCGTGCGTTCTCGCAACAAACAAAACGACCCTGCCGACGGGAAAGAGGAGAATGGTGCGGATGATGTCAAAGCCGAAGATGTTGACGATGTCACCGGTAATGACGATGAAAACGACAACGTGAGCAAACCCACCAGCGGGAAGAAACGTAAGAAGAATGACAAAAAGTTAGAACGGGAAGGTAGCCAAGAACAAGCACAAGAAAATGATGAGAATGAGGAATATGAGGTGGGTTGGTTTTTTTTTTTTTTTATTAAATGCGCAATTATAAATTTTACAATGTTTCACATTTATTTTCTTTAATAATTTATTATTTTAAGTGATTGTAATTACTTTGTATGTATCATTGTTCAAAAGTTTCAATGTTATTCATGAACACTTTAAATAATAGTTAATTAACATTTGTTCGTTTAATTGAGTTAAAAAGGAGAGGTGTTTATGTGTGGCCACATGTAGGCATTCAGAAAAAAATATCCCCTAAACTTCGTCCTATTCTCACTTCAGGCACAAAAATAGGTCAAAGAAAACGAAAACATTGTTAGTAAATAATAATTCCATTATCCAAATATAGCATTAGCCTTTTCAGATGGAAAATTCTGTTAGATTCTGCAGTTCAGTATCTCTGTCTTCGTTTGTTTCGATCCTTTAGAGAGAAATAGTTCTGGAATTGTAGATTCTAGCGAAATTTGTTTCATCTGAAAATGTGAGCTTGGTAACAAGGGATTTTTCATGAATTAGTATTTGCCAATATTACAAATCAATGATGTTTTACAATGAAATTGTTATTTTTGTCAATAAAGAATTTGTCCCACATACATTAATTCAGTTTACAGATTGCCATGTCATTAAATTTAAATTAAAATAAATATAAAACTTTTATTTTTAAAGGCATTGAGGTAAAGCTGCAGTCGTTTATTACTAGATTAGTGTATTTTTAATTACTTTCACAGAATAATTTAATTATAAAAATTGTTTAATATCAATTTTAATTTAAAGGTTGAAAAAATTATTGACCAACGCACAATCAAAGGCAGACGTCAGTTTCTCATAAGATGGAAAGGATATGGTCAGGATTCAGATACTTGGGAACAAGAAAAAGATTTGAATTGTCAACAACTTATTGATGACTTTTTAGCAGAAAAAGAGGAAGATGAAGAGGAGGAAATTTTAGAAAAATCTAATTCAAAAGCAAAAGGCAAGCAAGCTAAAGGAAAAACTAACAGCAAGAAAAATAAAAAAGAAGGTAGGCAAATGAAAATTCATTTTAGTGATTTTCAACGAGTACAGTAATCAAACTGCCCTAGTGTGGAAAAATCAGTTGAATTCTTGTGCGAACCAGGACGCAAGCAGGATAATTTCCTCATACTTATTACAATAAGTAATTTAGGTATAATTAAAGACACGTGTGAATTTAGCCATCTTGCTTGGGCTTTACCCTCACCTTTGTCTTGCTCATCCAACATCACACTTATCTATAAGTCATTCCACCCTTAGTACAACTATTACGTTGTACATGCAATAAAAGCACAATTTTACCCTCTAAGATCGGAGTATCTTGGGAGAAAAACATGGTTTTACTTCTGCCAGAAGTTGGCTCAATTAAAAGTTTGCTTTGGTGAATGAAAAATGTGTGTTGAATACATGTGTGTATGCCTGTATATCGCTCGAAGATTTAAGTTTCATTTGGAATGTAGTATCTCCTCTTCATGCATTAAATATTTTGTATTTTTTATAATAAATTTAATTTTAATTTCTTTCCAGTAAAAGAAACCGAAGAAAGCAATGGAGATTCAAATAAAGAATACGAAGTTGAGAAAATTATAGATGTTCATTTCAAAAAGAATAAAAATCGTGAATTTCTTATTCGTTGGAAGGGATTTTCTGCTAACGATGATACATGGGAACCAGAAGAACACTTGAATTGTCCAGATTTAATTGCAAAGTTTATGGATAAATTGCAGAAAGTTAAGAGCACTGATCCAAGAGAACTTCGTGCAAATCCAGTACACACCAAGAGATACGTAACGCAGGTTCATGGCAAAAGACATTCCCGTCGTCATTCTGACAAACAAAGGTGAGACATCCACGATGTCTTAAAAACTGACTGATTTATAGTCAGCAGATCTTACTATGAATAACATTTCATCGAACCTACATATTAATCATTGTAATACATATACAATAATAAACTTATACAAAACATAATTTTCGTAATAAATTAATTTTTTATTTGATTTGAATTTTACATTACATATACCATACTTGAATGCAAGAATGAATATACAATCTTATTAAGTACATATTCTGGCAGGATTTAATATAAATTCAGGCAGGATTTTGGTTTTTGAGATAAAAATTTTGAAAATTATGTATACTTAATTCAGATGCAGTATCGGAACAATATTATTGCAAAATATTTATATCATTTAACATGAAATCTGATTTGTTGATTACAATGAATAAAATGACTCTATGCTAAAAAAATCTATTTTTATAACAAATTAAATAGATCAATTTAATAATAATAATGATTACTATTTAAAATAGATACACTTATTAAATTATAATGAAATTAAGAAGTAAGATATGGATATTAATTATAATGACATTTGAATGATAATTTTGTATGGAATGCAAAGAAACAGTTGCATTCGCGAGTAATGCATAAGAATAGCATTTTGAAGCAAAAAAAGTGTTTTTAATAAAATTATCATTCTTGCATATGGTAGGATCTATTTTCATCAAAAGATGACAACTTATCAATAGTGTGATGCTGTCTTTTATATAAAATAAAGTTTTTGACCACAGAATATCAAAAGTCAATTAATTTTTTTTTTCAATTTTGAATATGCATACTTGTAGCATTATTTTTATATTTTATCCAGCAGTTTACTATTATCATATTTAATGCATGAGTAATCGCTCTTATCCCTTCATTCATATCACTCGCTGTTTTAACATGTTCATTGTACTGTGAAGACTGTCTCCACGTGTTTTAATATGCTTTAATTGCAATGTTACCATTTAGTTACCTAGTAGTATCAAACCTTCACTATGATAGTGTGGGAACATGGCAAGAAAAATTTATATCATGAATTTGGTATATAGCCCTGCAATTCTAATGCAATGAACGTTATTTATTATAATGACAGTTCAAAAATCAACGTTTATTGTAGTGTGAAGATGATTTTAGACGAAACTATAATAATATTAAAACTTTGAATAGTCAATGCACAAAGTTCCAAATTGATATTTATTAACTTACACAATGTAAACAATTACATAAAAAGTTTGTGTGGCTGATGTTTATAGTAGTATCAATATTAATATCGGTTTCTTATAATTTATATAAATACAGTAAGCATTATTAAGAAAATATTGTTTACTAACATTACAACTTTTTCACTGTTTGTAACCTTCTGAATATCAATGAGATTGGAGTGAACATGCTTTCCAAAAATCTGTCATACGATTGTTTGAATCTGAAAAATAATTGAATATATCCATAGAAAATAAGGACAAATTTAATTAGTGAGGACCTGAAGTGTTATGCATAATAAGTTATATACTATAACAACACTAAATCTGTAACCTGCAAACTAACTTAAAAAATATTTTACATATATGCATGGTTAGTACAGTTTTTTCCTTAGTGATAGCAAAATACATGATATTTCGTGAGCTTTTCCCTAAGATGGTTCTCAATTATTAAGGCTGTTGAAAAAATGATGAAATGTGCATTTATTTTCTATGTGAAATATATATCTCGAATACAGATTCATGTTTAAGGTCTTGGTCTGTTTTCACTCGAACTACAAAACATAATGCATTATCATCCTTGATATAATGCACTTGTTAAATAATATACTATTAACGATAGAAGGATAGACTAAATACATTTTATAACTTTTGTATGTAAAACTACTGTGTAGTTTTATCACCACTCAAATTCCGATACAAAGCTTTGATTAGGGTTGATAAAATTACTCAGTAGTGTCATAAACCGTGCTAACTAGTTTCTTCACACTGCTGAGGGCTTTGCGTCAGTGTTTTATTACAAAATCACTTTTTTGCAGTGGGTTTAAAAATACTGATACGAAAACACCACTGAATCATGTCTTAATATAAATTGTAACTAAAATTTCTCAACGCACAACTCAGACGTGTTGATAAAACTACTCAGAGGTGTAAAAGATTCTCCGTGTATTAATGGAAATGTTAAAATTTTCCATTTATTTTAGAAATATAATTCAAATATGTGTGATTTAATGATTCCTCGTTTATTGGATAATACCAATTTTCTGTATATTTTCAGACTTTACAGATGTGTACACACGGGGACTCTTATAAAATTAGTTAACACTGAATTTAAACTTTCTTAACATTAATGCAAAATAATCCTTTTTTGTAACACGTGCACGGAAACGGCCCTGTTTCCGTTCTGTTTAGAAGACGGAAACCAGCTGATTATAGACGAGGACGGGAACTAGTAGTTTTCCGCCCTAGGACAGGAACTAACAAGTTTCCGTCCACCTCTCCTTGAAAACCTTCCAAACAGAACGGAAACAGGGCACTCTCCTTTCACTTGTTGCAAAAAATAGTATATGCACCAGGGATGGAGCGACGATTAGAGACTCGTGTGAATTGGCCGCCTCGACTATGGCTCGGGCTTTGCCATCGCCTTCATCTCGCACGACCAGCTTCGCACTCGTCTATAATCGCTGTCGCTCCGTCCTTGGTGCATAATATACTATTATTTGTTTCCCACATCCTAGACTGATAAACGAATAGACAGTTTAAACAGACTACTACTTTATTGATTTAGACTAACAGTTTGATTTTATTTTCAGAGTGACGTATCATCTCTGCGACGACTAAAATACTGGACTTGATCTAATCCTTTGAAAACATTAATACTTGCATTAAGGAAGCTCTTACGCATCGATTGGCTGCGTAGCATTGTAAACTTTTTTTAAATTAAAGTACCTCAAAAACTGTTTCATCCGAATCATTTATATAGATTTATTACTGTGAAATTTATATTATTAATATTCACTACTGGTTTCATTACATTTTCTGATTATATTTTATAGTAGTAAGTTAACTTAACAAGGAAATGCATTTTAAGATTGTAATTTAGCTGAAGCAAGCTGTTACCAACTTAAAAGTATTGTTTGTCAGAATTGAGAATATTATGTTTTACTGAATACAAAAACAATGTAAAATATGTTGATAGTCATTTTGACTATCAACATATTTTATTTTCAAGGCGAATACAAATTAAATTTAAGCACACCATTTCTTGATATTAGTGCATTTCAAAAAAGTTAGTCAACTATTGCGTAATTTATTATAAAAGTTTAATTATTTTAGCTAATGAGATATAGATAGCTAATAACGTTATTTTTTTTATTTATATATATATATTTGTGCAATCAGCACTTGAAATTTGAAAGTGATCCAATGTATAATTTGTCTAATAAGAAGAATAATAAAGGTAAAAAAAAGTAATAGAAACCAATTATAAATAATTTATTACAACATAAACATTTTGAATAAATAGTGTAAACTTTTGTAATAACTATATAATACTAAAAATGTTTATTTCTAATACCTCAGTTTTAAAACTATCAATTACAATTAAGAAAACTTTGTTAATATTTATATTGTTTCAATTTTTTATTTTTAAATTAATATAGAGATCCTGCAATGCTTCCGGATATTTTATCATGCAGCTAAAATCACACTACAAGGTTCTAAAGATTATTTTTGGACGGAAATTGTGATAATCTTCGCGTATTAATATACATTGGATATAAAAGTATAGCGCAACGGACGTTTGGAAAATAAATATCTAATTTTTATAATTCTCCCAAGGAACATTGCAATGCGGTGCGCTTCAGCGATTACCGATTTACTGATTTTTATATCAAAAGTGGAACAAATAACCAAGCAGGCAAAATTAAATACAAAAATTTCATCTTGACTTTATTTATTTGCCTGCTCACGATCACTTGGTTATTAACCTCATGTGGATGGAACTGATACTACAAAACAAGTAAATAAAACAAGAACTTTAGCTTTAGGTCACCGATTTTGATCTACAATTTTGTAGTATGATCGGGAGACAACTCGGGACGTTTAGCTGGAACCAATTAATCTCTCCATAAAAGCAGGATCTTGAAACAAAATAACTGCCGTGATACTACGCAATTAGACAAAACAAGCCAATCAATTCAAATAAGATTGCTGAAATAAGAAAATGATCAATTCGGCATATTTTGCGACTTGTTAACTGTAGCAAAGTCCAATCAAACAATTAAATGATCCAGAAATTTACCGAGGATAGATACATTCTTGCAGTACTCCGCCGATGAGTTATCATTTCCTCAGCAAGGAATACAAACAAATGAAATGAAAAGGTCTAACTTCCCAAAACTGTAGCCATACTTCTTATTTTCAAGGCACTAAAAATCTTTGCTGTTTCGCACGGCAGAACTGTGTTGTCACCATCCATTTATTACGATTTCGTCTATAAGTAAGCATCCTTGGAGGAAGGCAATTGACGCATTACTCTTTCAGAACTTTTATTTGAACTCATTGCTGTTAAAATTTAACTCCGAAGAAAGAAAATATCAAGCCATGGGAATGTTCCACAGATTCCATTTTTATTCGTGTATTTCTTTGAAAAGTACCCAGTCAGTGTTTCTAGGATTCTTCTGCCATTTGGCTTTAATCTTCTTATCGGTGATAATGGCACTGATGATCCATTTATAGAAGGTACATCCAAAACTTTCAAGTGCAATCTCTTATTCCGCATGTTAGGAAGAGTGATATCTATAACCCACCTCTTGATTACTACAAATGTATACTCTCCTCCTTCGTGAAGACGGTGAAGATCTTTATTTAGAATGAATTCCAAGAGATGCTCTCCTCTTTAGTTGATGGTAACCCACATCTCATTGTGTGCCTTGGAATTATGTCCAATGACTGGTTCAAGACCTTGCGCTCTGTAATACTTAGTCATCAAAATTTAATTTCATTGATGGTGACTCCTTTTCATTGGCACAGTAAGCCAAAGATACAATCAGCAATTTGCTTTTGTTATATTTTTATTAATTTATGGTCTGCAGCACCGCAAGATGTTCAGTAAGAAAATCTTACAAAAAAAAGACTTCCACACCTTTCGCAACGATATAAGCTTGTTGCCTGAAGATGATGTGTAAAGTCTACTGTAACAGAGTTAGTGTCTTTTGTTAACAAAATGTAATTACTTTATATTTTATGATATACAGAACATAGCGCTATTTTATGGACACAAGAGTATAATTTTATTCACAAAAATACATATACTGGTGAATATTCATTATACTTTACAAAATACGTTGAGAATATTCATCAGTGCATATATTTTTGTGAATGAAATTATATTCTTGTGTTCATAGAATAGCGCTCTGGTTCGTATATCATAAAACATAAATTAATTAAATTTTAATTATAAAAGACACCTACTCCATTACAACAAACGTTACACATCACCTTAACTGTTCATTCCCGAACAGCAAATTGTATTGAGAAAAATCACTATATTTAAGAAAGTGTAAAATATGAAAAGACACTAAGTCTGTAATTATAAAAAACTAAATTTTAGTAATCTTCTTAAACCTTTCATTATTGACTTAAATGTTTTAAAATTAAATCGTTATTAGTAAAATAAAAACAAAGTAGCAAAACATGTTAAAAAGAAAAAAATAAAAAATTTTTCTTGAAAAGATAGTTTAACTTTTATATTTAAGGGCATCTTCTATCTTGTGGTCTGAAAAAGTAGCTTTCTTTTTGGAAAAACTAAACAACTTATAAAATTGAATCTCTGCAAGGTATTTATTTATATTTTGGCAAATTATCAGGCCAATATATATGTATTTATTGAGCCATAATAACAGACAGCTGAAAAGTTTCCTGATGAAAATTCTCCAGGTTGTAAAAAAAGATTGAAATTATTCGATTTTCCCGCTTTAAATACATGTTGATTTGAAGACTTTTCTATTTATATTAATTATAACAAATAATTAGATAATTAGAACAAAATTATATTAGATTCAATTAGTTAATCATATAAAATTTGTTTTAACCTTATTTAAATCATAGTTAATGTAACCTTAATTATATTTTTATCATCACTCTTTAGACAATCTTACTTAAAAATTTTTTTAACGAAAAAAAATCGTGATAATCCATATCTTTTGTGATTACAAGTCTCGCCTACGGTTCGGCTTGCAAACTTCTAACCGGAGGATAGTTTTTCATTTGAACCTTCCTTGGTGCGTAAATAGCTATTTTTAAATTTATATAATGTCATTATATTTAACGTTTTACAGAAATCTAAGATTTCAATTACAAATCAGTATATTACGCACCAAGGAAGATTTAAATGAAAATCCATCCTCTCGTACGAAGCTTACAAATCATGCCAAGTTTGTAATCGCATGAGATGTGTATTTTTATGGATCTCCCGTAGCGCCTAAGATATTTTAAGCCACGAAGGAACAAGAAACGTCATTTTTTCAAATCTCCCTAGGGAGGAAAATGGCGTTTTCCTCCCAAAATGAAGAAATAAAATGATACATTTTATTTAATGGTAACAAGGATTATATTTAATTGTAAAATATCTTTAAGCGCTACAGATAATTATGTTATATATGCGATTTTCACGTGACGCGCATGTGACATTGCAGCGACGTAACACTGACTTTATTGTGATAACCATTCACGAAGAATCTTTCAAACCTCCGAATATTTTATCCACATGTCTTATTCGTGTGTGATGAAATATCAATTATAAGTTTTGTTAAGGCTTAAATTAATTTATATTGTACTATTGTTTTTCAACGTTTGTATTTATAAGTTTATTAAGTTAAATTACGTACATATAATTATTATATAAATTTTAAATAAATTTTTATGAGTTATCTTATTTTGTTTTGTGTCATATTCAACCTAAATAAATCATACGCTATTCTTTATTCTGATTTTTAACGCAAAAATTATATTTTGCAAATTAATTTGCACACGCATATGCAAATACACTTGAAAATTGTATTCTCACTTGCGTTTAATTACATATTGGTGATCAAAAGTTAAATATGTCTAACTTTATAACACATATTTATGTTAATAGTTTGTTATTACTTTTGTGTTTATAGTTTTGTGCGGAAATAAAAAGTTAAGAAAGCGAAATTAGATTTTAAAGTATTATATTATTTTCAAGCTTTTAAATTTATGCGCCAAAACCGACTTCCATTCACTTGTTCTTGGGAGAGTCGTTATATACAGTTTCGAGTGTATACACACTCAAGGACATTTTGTGGATAATTCTTAAATGGATGACAATATAATTGCCTACGACACACTTTGAAGTTCAAATTTTTAAAATACTGCAGAAAAATTTGAAATTTGCCAATGTCATGTATGGAGGCAGGAATTGGAAATTTACTATTTTGCAAAACATTTTAAAAACTAATTAAAAAAAAATGTGGTCTTAAAATTAGTTAACACTATGTACAGGATTCATTTTAACTTAATTTAACTTTTATAAATATGAAATTATTGGTTCCCTTAATTAAAAAAAAGAGGAAAAAATAATGTAAATAAATATAAAAAAAGATTGTGTAAAAGAATGATACAATTAAAAGAATTCTCTGATATATACAATGCATATATGTACTATAAAAATGTGTTTGTAATTGAGTAAGGTTATATTAGATGTGAACAATCATTAATTGTTTACAATTTAATGTTCTATTTAATCTAATTTTAATTGAATAATAGTTTACGAATTCGATATCTAAGATAATACGATACAATTAAATGATGTATCAGTGATATCAGAACTGATGCATTCACAGAAAGTGTGCTAGTGAACGAAGCTTTACCCTTATTGACAATAAGAAAAGTTTCATCACAAGTCCCCAGTGGCGCAATTGGTTAGCGCACGGTACTTATATGACAGTATATGTGAGCAATGCCGGGGTTGTGAGTTCGAGCCTCACCTGGGGAAATTTTTTACATTCTTAATGTATTAATAATTTTTAAAAAATTCAAAATTGTATAATCGTCTAATGCTGCATATTTATATTTTCCATTGTAAAGCATCTTAAGCAACCAAAAAATAACTAAAATATATTTTGTTTCAATTATTTAATTAACTTATTATTAACTTATTTGTTTGAATACTGTAGATTATATATAATAAATAAAAATAAAATACACCACTAAGTTTTAAGATATGCATTATTAAACCAAATTCCACTATTCCGCTAAATGATAAACTTTCAAAGTACAAAGTTTAATTTTTAATTACAAATTTGTTTTAATTTATAATAATAACTCTTACTGAATATTAAACATAATTTAACTTATAAAATATTTCAATAAATACATTTAAGGTGAAACATCAGTTGTTTATTACTAGATTAATACTTTTTTAATTACTTTCATAGAATAATTAAATTATAAAATTTTCTAAATGATAAGCCAATGATCCAAAGCCATGAGTTTCAAAAGTTGAACTATATTATATAATGAAAATCTGCTTTTATAGAGATACAGCTTTTCCCATGTTAAAAGAATGACCCATCATGCTAAAATGTTTAATGTTAATCCATTTAATGAAAACTGGCAATTTTATATAATAATTAATAAATTTCAAATAAATTGCTCTATATGATCAAATAAATGTGGTTAAATTATTAAATTTAACTTTCATTTATTTTAGTATTATAAAGTAAATATAATATAATACCTTAACAAAAATCTTTTTATTAAACATATATATAAATATGAATCCAAGTACAATAAATTATTGTGCTGCGCTAACTTCTGTTTTTGCATCAGCTGCTGCTTTCTGTGAAGCTTCTGCCTGTGATGTTTTATTCTTTCTCCAAAGTTCTAAGTAAGTGTTAGGATGAATAGGTAGATAACCAGCTAGCCCTAATAATTTTGCGATTGGTCTAGATATATTTGCACCCTTTCCTATCCAAAACTGGATTCTTTCATAATTAAAAGAAACAAGTTTTTCATTATTAAAATTTGGCATTGGATCATAGGTGCCTAATTGTTCTATTGGAGGGCTTGTCCGTGGTGCGTGTGTCTAAAAACATTTGTAAAATAATAATTATATTATCAACATTTCATGTTTTTAATAGTGTTAAATATTGACAGATCTATATAAAAAGTAATATTAATTTTTTTTTTCATGGAAATTATACAAACATTGGATTTAATTTTGATAAACTATAGATTTTACAATAATATTACAAACTTAGTATTAAAATGTTATTCATTTTAGATGTGTGGTTACTTTGAAAATGGTGACTGTAATTGAATTGTACAGTTATCTTTAGACAACAAAAATAACGATGAATTAATTAAATCATAATAGACTTACGTATGCCAGAACAATGTGATAGAATGGTCTGTTGGCACATCCATTTATAACAAATCTAATATTTTTAGGCGCTTTTTCAATATATTTTCCTGTTCCCGATGCAGCATGCAATATCCGTAAACGAGGCATGTTAGCTACAAATAATGTCAATTAGAAGTATTACATAGAAAATGACATAAAAAATTTAATTTATGTTATTTAAGTTATATTTTTGATACTTACGTTGCAATACAACAAAATGAAAACAATACAATCAATAGAAACTATTCATTTGACTAAAACTTCAAAATAATTAAAGCTTGGACCACACTGAAAGGAATAAAGGTTAGAGAGCACGATAGTGTAAGAGAGAAAGATAGTGTTTGTGTGTGAGGGAGAAAGAGAACATTTGGCGTACTCAAGTGGCATGTTCCAGTTTAAACAATTGGCATGTTCCAGCTTGAAAAATGTATTAAATTAAAAAAGAACAGGTGAAGAATGTGTATCTTTCCATAAATATACTATTTTTTGTATAGGCTTATATTCGTCCTTTTAGTTAATATATCTTATGTACCTTATTTTGCCCAATATAATTCAAATTTAATAATTTACTTTTACATCCCTAGTGGAAATGATTTGCTGAAAAATGCTAAACAATGTTGAAAAACACTGAAAGCCTGCTAAAATTGGGACTTTTCAACATTGTTCATTATTAATTTCCACAAGGGATCCCTTTAATTATTATTCTAAAAATATTAATTTAATGCTTGCACTTAGATTCAGCAGATTTTTAGGCATGGAAAAATTTAATTTATACTGTGTTATAATATGTGTCAAAATCAATAATTCACACGCAATAAAAAATTATACAATGTTTAAGTAATATTCATCTTATATGAATTTTATTTTCATTCTCATAAACAATAACGTCCATACATATTCTTTATAAATATATATATATATATATATATATATATATATTAGCTATGCAACAATTATATATTAACAGTGCACACTAAATATATTACTTAAAAAAACATATATAAATTAGTGTGATGTTCCTTTATAACTGGCATATATCGTTTAATTGCAAAATCAATATTTTAATAGTACATTTGTGAAAATGTATATACACCTATAAATACAATATCTGCGAATGTTACATTCTTAGTAAAATTTCGGCATATTGGTATCACATATCAATTGACTTAAATTAGATAAGTTTAATATGCAAAGTTCAATGATCTTTACAAATTATTGAATGCTCTAAGTTAAATATAGAGCACTATGAACAATGCTTCATTTTTTTTAAGTAAACATTTTCCTTTTCTCAAAGAATTTATACAATATTTTATTAAATTTATTTGTTTTGAACAAAATGCGTTAATAAATTTTCAATACACTTATATCACATTAAACTTTTAAAGATATACTATATACATTAACTGGGGAGGAAATGTTATGGATAATAGATTCACTTAATTGCTGTCCGATTATAATCTTTGACTTTCTTGACTAGTTACAAAATATAATAATTTATAAACAATAATAATCTCCCAGCATAGCAGAATGTTCTAACCATTGTATTGGAAAAATAATTACTAATATAAAGTTAATACTGCAAAGAGGTAATCTACGCCTTAAACATCATCTTAATAGCATTTAAATTCTTATTTAAGCTTAATATTGGACCATGTATTTTTGTTTTATTTTCAATTAATGTTTTTTGTTATATGTTTTTTGTTACATTATTTTCAAAATTGTAAATACCATAGATATATCTGCAATGTTATGTCAAATGAAAATATATGAATACTATTGTTATCAGTCGTTCACTATTTAGTGCTTCAATTTCTGTAGAAAGTGTTAAAAATATTAATAGGATTTTCTTTGCATTATTTTCTCATAACATCTAATTTATATGTATAATTATATAACTATGTACATTGTATAAGATATAAAACATTAGATATTTTATGCATATATATAAAACACATAAAAATATAAACAAAAATTGTTATATTTTATAGAAACAAAAGGTCTGAATTAGTGATTTGTTAAATATTTTACATTGCAAACGTGAATACATCATTCATACAATTGTATTGTTTCACTTTTATATTTTGATATTTCTGAATATATATTTAAATATAAAAATTTTATTATGTGACATATTTTGACATAACAGTATAATCATTTTTTATGGTCATAATATGCCTTTAAAAATGCATTTTTTTTCTATAAAAAGATTCAATCATTTTAATATAGAAAAAATTCTGTTTTTAACAAATTTGACATTTCTATACCTTACTCCATTTTTAAAACAATATTTTAGGTTGACTCAAGGACGGATTTGTTTTAATTATTCATAGTGTTGTAGCTGAGATAGGCACGTATCGGATTTAGATGTTTTCATACAACATTTGACCTGATAAAAAACAAGAATTAAATACAAACTGTTTATACGAAGAGATATATAATTATTTTCAAATTTCCAGCTTACTTTTTCATTATCTGGATCTTGTCTAGAAGTAAAAACAGAGGAAGATTTTTTTAGATTCCCTTCTGCATCAGTAGTAAAACTATCTTTAGTTTTTAATCCAACAAATTCTAAGATTTCTTTTAGTTTTGTATAATACTCCGTATGGCCGTTAACTATGTTGCTCAAATCTATATTAGACACTTTAGAACATTCTACTGGCATTAATCCAGCAACACCCGTAGCCATTGATAAAGTTCGATATAGAAACTTTAATAACCAATCAGAACTAAAAATTAAAATAAATTACATTTGAATATTACATTTATTTAATTACTAAATAACAAATGTAAAACATTTATAAGTACATTTAAAGTTGCATTTCAGCATACATTTAATTACAAGCCTGGCCCTAGTTGTAACTTTAATTAGTTTTTAAAAAATAGAGAATTGCTAATTTTGAATTTCTCTCATAAATTCGAAATATATTTAAGTTCTAAATCCTAGATATAGAAAAATAGAGATATATTTAAATACGACAGTAAAAATTATATATGTAATTTCATTTACTTCATATTTATTTTTTGGTAAATTAAACCAAATTTTCGAGTGAGATCGACGAAATAGCAGCCAAATTAAAAAAAATATATATAAATTTATACAAACCCGCAATATCCATTAATAATTTTTCCGGCTACTACCTTAGCACATTTCTCCCATTGTCTTTTATTATTAGTAACTGGCGTTCCTAACATAATTACATCTTGCACAATTCCTTGACTATTTCCTAGTTCAGCCATTTCTCGAAGACAATAAAAAATTACTCGGGCTCCAAGACTGAAACCGATTAAGGTAACAGGTCGTTTCCCATGGTGTTGCAATTTCAAAACGAGTGCTAAATGTTTACCAACTTGAGCGCATCGTCGACAGCACACAGACCAGGGGTTATCTATCACAGAGGAAATGGAAACTAGTGTTGTTGGCCAAGCTACAGCTGTCATCAAACCTAATATAATACACAATAAATATATAATAAATTATATTACATCAGTACATTGCAATTGCTATAATGAATGAAATACTAACATTAATTTCATTTATTATTATTCTATGTGGATTTATTAATTTAAATTAGGAAATATAAACCTGATAAAATTGTGTACTTTAAAGCCTCTTGAGCTGCAAATGAAACTGCTATACTTAAAATATATTCCAAAGCTTGTCCAAGTTCGTATAAATATTTTGTTTCATATCGCAAAGCATATTGTTCTCGTGATACGTCTAATGATTGCCATGGTTTAACAACACTATCGGAATCTTCATCTGTTAACCACCCAGTTATTACAATAGCAATATGCAAGTGTTCTGTATGTTCATATTTTTTCAATGGAATAAAACAAAATTCTTCTATTTCTCCAACTCGTTTATTCATTTTGTATCCTACGGAGTATATTCATTGGTAAATATTAATCAGTGTATTAATATATATAAAAAGCTTTCCATAATATTACTGTTTTTAACTTTGTATCAGATGTCATTTTGAGAAATTATACAAAATTGATTGCAACAAATTATTTACCTGTCAATCCAGCCCCAGCAACACCAAAAATCGATCCCAAAACAGCAGCTCCAGCAGTGGTGCTGATAACAGCTGCACTTGTTCCACCAATGATAACTCCAAGGCCTGCCCCAATAAAAGGCGCTGCTAATCCACCCGTTAATCCAATTAAAGTTCCACCAGCTACTGTAGCCATCCCTATAGTTGCATAACGTTTTATTTTACGTACTTTTTCCCGCCTTCTAATTTCATCTTTTTCAGTTCTAAAAAATTAAATTTTCAATTTAAATGCAATAATCAGCAATGTCAATTATTTTCTACCTCAACATTCTAAAAATAATTGTTGTAAAATTTATGTCATTGAACTATTACTTTGACTGATTTTCGACTTCATTACTCAATAACTCCAACAGCGAATATTCATACAATTCAACTAATTCGTATGGTACATGCAAAATATTGGCCATATGTCTAACAAGAACTCGTAGTCTTGCATCGTATTCTCCTAAAACAATAAAAAATTGCATTTGTAGGATTTTTTTATTAAAGAAAAATGATGTTACATAATTGTACTTATTTATATTGCAATTTTTTAATTAATATTAATTTTACCAAATACTTACTCATAAATAATCCTGATACATGTTACAATTTGCAGCAAATACAAAAATTGAATGAATATTAATATTATTTTTATTTAATTAGTTTATATTAATAATTATTCAATATATATAGAATATAAATATTAATTTACTGTAAAAAAGTAATAAATTGCAATTTGCTTATACCTTTTTGCATTGCAAATAAGACCATGTCTTGAATTATTAGAACAAATTTCCCCTTTAAAATGTCTTCTTCTTTTAATAATGATATGTATGGTTCTTGACAATGTCCACTGTTTCCATCTGCTAGCATCATCATAACAGGCTTCACTTTTTCACCAAGACCTAAATGTTGACAAAGTGCATCAACATAATCATGATTAAATGCTTTATTCCATTCCTCTGGGAATAAATCATTTAAAGCAAGTGAACATATTGCAGCATAAGCATATTTTCCTGTTTCAGAAATGTCAATCTTTTTTGTTGGTACTAAAACAATCGTTGAAAAGTATTATAATATTAAAAATATCGCACATTTAATGAAACCTTTAAAATAATAATTACCCATTTGATTGTTGTTTTTATGAAGGTCTCGTTCTGCTGTCATTTCCATATTTTTTGATAACCAAATAGTTCTTAATCCATAATAAAATTATACGCCTTTATATTAAAATGTTTAACGTCAAATAAATAAAATGTTACGTTAAATGTAAAAATGCATAGCATGCTTAAATTTATTTATTTACGAATTTTGCGAGCGAAATACCATTGTTGCAAAAACTTGTAAGTCTTACAAATTTTAAAGAATATTAATATTAATATGAATGAGCAAATACATACTCATTAATAATTTTAATACAACTTAATTTATTAGCTCTAAATTAGTTATATTATCCAAAGTGATGTTAAAAACAAGTGGTTATAAAACTTACTACGGAATATTTTTCCATACTGACGTAAGAGTCGGTAATGGTGTTATTCAACAATATCGACAACTAATCTTCATATCAAATGACCAACAATGGGTGCAGTGGTGCAGATCATTGAAATGTAGCATAATTGAGGGACTATTTTCTAAGAATTTAAACTGAGTTTAATCACTTAACTATATCTCGATCTCTTTTCGTTTATAATGTAAAATCACTTGAATATAGTTTAACGTGTAAAATTTAATTATAATTGTCGTACAATTATCTTCAATTTATGCTGCTTATTATAATAAATTATATTTAGTTTCACAATAAAAATGAAAAAAAAGTAGTCACTCTCTTCAAAACACTTTCTACAAGATGTTTTGAAGATATTAAGTTATTTGAAAACTCGCGCGCTCTTCGTATTATTGTTGTGAAACGGAAATATGGCGATCTTTCACTTGTCTGCTGTAGTTTTATTCATTCACGTTATCATTTTGTAAATTATAATTAAATTTGTGAGAGTAATACATCGATGTGTTTATATTCAAATAAGAAAAACACTTAATTATTTATTAAAAAATGGCACATCGTCATTTATTTAGAATATTCAGCAGAACGATAACAACTAGTTTGGTAAAAAATAATCATTTATTATATTATATATCTCTCTTTAATGTAATTAATAATATTTTTTATGTTTATATTGTTTACAATATCTTACTCTTTATTTTGATTTATTCTTATTTGATATATGTATATATAAATATCAATTATTAACCTTTTATTCGAATATGAATATATATATATATATATATATATATATATAGTTTGAAAATAAGTTAAGATTCAAATTAATTTGTTGCAATAATTCATTATTTATAGTGCGTTGCACCATTTTTAAGTGTAAAATGTCAAGTGCCAAAAGAAGAAGACACGAAATATATTTTATCAAATTTATCAGCAGAAAAAGTATCATTTGAGTATATGGTGAAGCAATCTGCATTAGACAGTGTGAATAATGCCTCAAAATTGTTAACCATTACTTACACAGCTGTAGAAATAAATAGTAAAGAATATAGGTATTATCCCATTTATTATCTACGATATATTTTAAGGATTAATATTTTCAAATAATTTTTTTATTTGTATATATTTAAACAGAATAAAATTTGTTAAGGTCTCTTGAAGTTAGGAAATTAATTAATTTAAGGAAAAATGCAATGAACATATAAAGAAATATATGTAAATATATAAAAAAAAATTAAAAACAATTTTAATATATTACAATGTTTATTAAAATAATTTTTCTAAAATATACTTTACTGGCTTTTTAAGAATAAAATAAAACTTCATAATTATACAATTGTATATTCTTCTTTTAGGGAATTATTATTGCAATTAATAAGTCTTACAAGAGAAACGTTCATGTTTGATGTAGGAGACGAACACTGGGACTTAATATTAAATACAAGATCAGAATTACAAGATAAGAAAAAAATGATACTGGTAAGTCATGATTGTTATTATCATAATTATTAAATCATTCATAATAAAATTATTTGTATTATTTTGAACTAAATATTTCATAATTGAAGTATATTTTTTGCTATGCAAGAATTGATTATTTTTAGGAACTTACACAAAATATGGATTATATACATAAATTGGCTACTGCTACTACTGAAATATGTTACTCGGCAGGATTGGAAAATTTATCTCACACATTAAATGAAAGAGTTGACGATGCTTTAAATAAAATCAAAGCTCAACTACAAATGAATACTGAACTTGAAGCAGAATACATTGACATGCAGAGACAAATTATTGGTAACTGTGAATTTATTTTATTTTTAATGATACATTTAGATTGCAATAAGGTAATCAAAATAAGTAGAGAACTGAATAGATATTATAATTATGCTTAAATAACACAAATAATGTTACTGTAATTGGTGGTTTATAATTTGAAATGACTAAAAATATATATGGTTTATACTTTTTCAGATAAGAACAAAAGGAGCGCTGAAGATATCGAACACAGAAAAGAAAAAAGCACAATTTTAAAATAATAAAAGTTTGTTCATTTTTTTGTGTATATTTGTTTCATACGTACCTAATATTATACTTGTAAATAAGTAGTGTAAATATTAACTATACTAAATTTTCAATAAATATTTCGTGTACATTTATTTCACTATTTCATAGAACTGTATATTTCATTTTTTCTTTTTCATAAAATATAAAGCAATAATTTTAATAGACGTAAAAACAAAATTATTGATATAATTAAGAAATTTGGATTCAAACAGATGCTATTAAAATTTCAAAAAAGTAGATGGAGTTATTAAGTGAAAATTTCAACTTTCCCACTACTGAAATGATATAATAATAGCATATGTACACCACATCTTCTTTAAAACAAATATAGCGTATAAGGCATTGGTTACACTAGCCTTACTTATGAGTTTAAGTGTAAACCAAGAAATGAAATGCAATTAACATCTATTATAGGTTATCATTATTATTAGTGATTGTAATTATTTCATATTCGTGTGTTCTCAAAAATATACAGTCGTTAAATAGACTTAAATATAAAGCAATATTAGTATATAAGTATTTAGTACAATTAGATTTATGAACTGAATACATAAAATAGCTATTTATACATCAAAGGAGATTCAAATAGTTATAGTTTGCTTTTCGGATTTCAACTTTCGTTTTCGAGAAACACGTATACAATATCTGGTGTATTTTCTAAGATAATTAGGGAACTAATAAAAGGGTTATATACGCGGTCAACTTTAGGTGTTTCATCAATTTTTTTAAAAGGGATTAAAAGGAATTCAGATAATTCTAACTCAAGAATAGTTTTTATATTATGTGTTTATTTTTTTATACATGCTTAAATTATATGTACAAAAACGTCAATAATCAAAGAAGTGAGCCCTAATAGCGCATAATATTTATATGATATTTTATCAATATTTTTTTTAACAAATAAAAATATATCTTTAAATATTCAAATGTGCAATGTTCTATAAATAATTTGAAATATAAATGAAATATAACATAAATATGATATGGTTCAACCAATCCGCAGGCGCTCAGGAATGTACGATTGTCATGCCTTGTACACACGAGAATTTTTACTGTATTATTATTTATACAGTTTTATTTATTAATTTTACTATTTTCATTATAATTGACGATCTATATTCGATACAAACATTTTATATGCGGAGTAATGACATTTTATACGCGGAGTAATGAGTTAATATTGTATATACAATGTACAAAATTTGCTGTTGTTCAAAATGACCATAATGAACAATTTTTTAGTATATTATTCTTACACAGTTCCTTCTTTCATAGTCCCATTAGTATGGAATTAGCAGTAACATTTGTCTGAACAGGAGCACTAGCTTGTCGAACACTCATTTCCCAAGTATCCAACAACTGGGATAGTGAAAAACGTTTTGGAAGTTTTGTGATGCGAGCGTTAAGAGCTTTCTGAACAGCACTTAAAAATGGAGTCGCATATTCGTGTGAAGCCATTATGCACAGAGGTGGGGTTTGAGGATAATCCGCAGGAACAGTGACTGAAACCGGTGGCACACACGGAAGATGTCGGTCATCTAACCAACAGATTAACTGAATGCATTGAGAGCCACTTTGTTGAGCAGGATCGAGACTAACCTGTGAATAGAAACAAAACGCTCAACATTAATATCTGTTTTCAAAATTTTGATTTATTAAAATTTTGTTTTTATAATCCCATTACCCACGAAAATTTTATTATTATAATAAAGCAATAAAAAATAATATAGATGTAAGTTGCAAAACATCTTACTTTGAATCTTTGATCTAATCTTGCAATTTCTCCTTGTAGAACATCGGGTATATCACTTGAAATTTCTTCAACTTTTTGCTTTTTTAGCGGAGGTGGTAAATTTCTAGAAAAAAGTAATGTTATTCAAGTAAAAAAATTTTGCATCAATTTATAAAACTTGAAAATCGTTTATATTAAGTGAAGTTATCTTACTTTATTTCTGGTCCGAATAAAGCTTCCAAACAAGGTCCGAAAGTACGTTGTAATGTATGATTTGCGACAGGACTTTGTAAATGTGCACTAACTGCTTCTAAAAGTGGACTGAAGAAATAATTTTCCTTCAAGGATGTAATAGGTGGAATACTACTATCACCGCGCTTAAAATAATTTTCCAATGATTTTTCACACTTAAGAAGCATTTCCATTGGCCAAACTCTTTTAGTTGGATTTAGTAGTATATCTAGCAACATTTTCATTTTTCTTGATCTGTCTAAATCTAAAATGAAAATAAATAAATATGTATACACATACACATATAAGTTTATATATTTTAGAATGAAGGTTTTTCTTTGTATGTTAGTTTTAATATTTAAAATCTTATTTTTTTCAATTCATATGACAATAAATATATTTTACATTTTATAAAAGGTCTTTATTTATTAATAATAATTTGTTAAGAAATAAATTATCAGACTTACTTCCTTCACTTTCTCCACTTTTTTCTCTTATTGCTTTTTTGAGAGGTTCTATGTATTTACTTAATTTAAGAACTTTTTCCTTGTATGCTTGATCATCTTGCATAGGACTATGTGTTGCACCAACTGCTCCTGGAGTGTTTAACGAACCACTTGGAGATGGCGCCATACCTATTAAATATTTTTGTTTATAACGAAATGTTAGTACAGATTAACTTCATAACATTCTCGATATTTAAACCGTGTCTATTAGGACAAGGAATATTGGCAAATTTTGTAACATCAGAAATAACCAAGCAAAAAAAATCAATATAAAAACCACATTTTATATTACAATAACATCTAAATTACATTAAAAACAACTGTTTTTGTATTATCATTTGTTAAACTATGTATGTGATCAGACTGTAAAAGAAAGTCATATAAATATATTTTTTCAAAGACTACAACTACTTACTGACTGATCGTGGAGGTCCACCTAACATAACATGCTGAGAACTCGGTGATGGTACCAAAGCAGGAGATGAAACCATCTGATTACTGCAAATTGATTTTAAATAATAAACACCAATGTTGTGAATTATATTTAGTCAAGGTAAAAGAATGAAATTAAAAACATTCATTACCTTGGAGGTGCACCTAAACCACTAGGACTTGGGGCAGATGGTGATGGATTTTCTCGTAAAAATTGATTTGGTGCTACATTACGTAATCCAGAAAACGTTGAATTGCTCATTTCGGTTGGCTGAAAAAAATGTTACAATTAAACTAATATAAATTAAAATATTTAATTTTAAGATATAATTTAAGTTTAATATTTATTTAATTAAATTTTTAATTTATCATCATTTATAATTTTTTGAAAAGCGATGTAAAAAATATTTCTGTTTAAATTACTTCATATTTCAAAGTTTAAAGTATATCCAATCTGATCTAATAAGAGCTGCTTTGCACGACTTTTATTCATGCAATTAGATGCATTTTAATATCAATTTAAATGCAAGTACAGCGAGGCAATTTTTTAAGTAATTAATCAAGATTTTTGAGTTTTCTTAAGACAGTAGATTAAATTTTGATTATTTTACCTTTCTTTGCATATGGGTCATTTGTTGGGGCATTTGACTTGGCGTCATTTGGGCAGTGCTCATTGGAGTCATAGATTGTTGAGGAATACCACCTTGCATTCCTGCATTCATTGTTCCACTCAACTGATTATTCATTTGATTTTGTAATTGATTTTGCATTGAGTTCGGTATCTGATTCTGAAAAAATATAGTGTAATGTAAAAAAGTTTAATTTTGTAGGGTTTGCAACTTGATAAAATTCTACTTATTCCAGCTTGATAAAAACTTACTTGCATATTAGGTTGCATTTGTGTTTGTTGCATTTGTGGATTTCCCATCTGTGCCATAGAGTTGGGTGGCATTTGTATTTGAGAAATTTGTTGGGGCATATTTGCTTGTCCCATTTGATTCATTTGATTCATCATTGCATTATTTTGCATACCTTGCATAGGTCCCATATGATTGATGGGTCCAGTATTTTGATTGGGCATCATACCCATTGTAGGTATTTTATTTTGCATACCAGCCATGTTCATAGGTTGATTTGGACGTTGATTCAAACTTTGTAAAACTGTCAAAAATATAACAAATAAATATTATAGATACATTGCATTTATATTATTTTACTAATAGATAAAAAAAGGATTTAAATAAATATCTGTTTAAAAAAAACCTCATTAAAGCATCGATTATAAAAATAAATATTATACCTGAAAAATAATTATATCCACAGCATATTTAAGAAATAAGATATGACCAAAATAATTGTAAAAAACTTTGTTAAATGATCGTAATAACTGTAGCAATCATGGAACTAGATAATAGTGTAAATTGTAATTATATATAAGCAATTTTATATATAATTTTCTAATTTACTTATCACAAAATCTGAATGCAAATTTAAATTTAAAAAAAATAAGCAAGGTCGCGTAATGCCATGGTTTTAAAATTAGATTTCATACGATTAGCAGCTGTATTTGGTGGAGCTTGAGGTATCATTCCTTGAGCTGTAGAACCAGGTACTGGCATATTAACAATTTGATTATTACCAGTGCCTTGTCTTGCTAAAGTTTGAAGTGCTCCAATTGGATCAATACCTTGATTTCCAGCACCGGATGCATTACCAGTATTCTTTTTGGTATCTGAAGAACAAATATAATATTTAATTATTACTTGAATATGTATGACTTTCTTATAATTGATTTCTTTTAAATTCTCAGACTATTAGAAATAATTATTATTTATAATTATTCATTAGCTTGAGTCATTTGAGTCATGTGTCATATTTGAGTCATTTGAGTCATGTGTCATCAGTACTTACTTATTTGAGTCATGTGCAAAATCAGTCTTGCGACAAAACTAAGATAATCCTCCTAAACATGAAAATTGTAATAATTTAATTAATTAAATAACTGTTATCTATAAAACTACTATAATAAAATAAATAAACTGTTATAAAGTAGTATTAAGCATTAGAAATTAATTATATTTATTCAATCTATAATCAATAACATAATTAATATATATTAAAATAAAAAATTCATAAACAAATTATTTTGTTTCAGTTTACTTTAATTTAAATTAAATAGCTAATACTTTTTACCTTATTTTTAGCTTTCATGTAGACATGATTTTCCAAGTCATTACTGTTTTTTGCTGCTGGCATGCCTGTTTTTTGAATAGCTTCTTCTCTGAAAGATTTAATATACACAAATTTTTATTTTTGAGAAATATTGTTATCTTATTTCTCTTGTGATTACAATTAAAATATAATAGTTTTATAATTTGTGTGCTATAGCATCTTGGTTACCAACAAAGCAATTTATTAAATCCAGTAATGAAAACAAAATATTTTTTGTATTGTGGAATAATTAGATAAATATGAAGATATTTTTATCAGTTGCTAATTATAATTGCATAAGAATTAAATATTATATCATAATTTTTACGTTTTCAAACATTTTCAAACGTATTAAAATTAAATCAGATACACTGCGAAATTGTATAAACTGTGACAAAATGTTCAAAAAAGGCCAATTGCCTTGATTAATATATTTTATTTTATATTTGCTTTTATAATCAAATTCTCTATTGTTTTGTGAACATTTAGTTTATGTTTACTAGTTTTTTTTTAACTTTCAAACAAAAATAATAAATTTTAAACTACAGGAGGTTGTTGTTGGTTATTGACCTCTGGAAAATGTACACTTCATAAAAGGCGTTTATTTTTAGTGATTAATGAATCAGCAGACTTCCCTTTTCTTCTATACACAATGAGGTAATCGGTTGGACTACCCTACTCCTTTTCACAATGTTATCAAACACAATAGTGTGTGAAAAATATATTAGTATAATTTGCAATTATATTCTGATATTTAAGATAATTACAATTACCAAACAGATAATATTAAATTCATAAATTATTATACTGATGAATTACTGTTATATAAAAGTTATTTGTAATATAAACTTACATTTTCGCCACCATACTCTGTCTAAATGTATCAGTTCTCCACGAATTCTCTTCTGTAGCCATATTTTTTTTAATTATCACTGAGAATTATGATACAAATATTCTTGAAAACAATTAAAATAAATATTTTATTAAATTATTGAATGCACAATCACACTTTATAACATAACCGCAAATTATTAATCAGTTTCATACATGGCGTCTGTATGAAGGGTTAAATGAAAGTTGACAAGTTGAACTGAAGTGAACCTACATCGTGGATTTTTAGGTGTTGTTACTTGACGCTTTGAGTTAAACGACAGTGGCGCCGCCTGTACTTTCACACTATATTATCAAAATTTGAAAAGATTCGGTGCTGTAGAGTTGCTGCGTGATACACGAAGATTGTGTTATACAACAGAAAAGAAATTATTACTTATTCTTTTATAAGTTCAATAAAACAACATATTTTTTATCACATTCTAACACCACGTTAACAAATTTGAAACGAAATTTAAGAGAATCTATATGCAAAATGCGTTATTAAATACACAATTGATATATTAGATAATTTAATTAAAAGAGTTTTATTAATTGAATAATTAATAAAGAATTAACTATTTAATAAGTTAGTTATTTTAAATTAATTAATTGTATTAAATTAATTAATATAAAAGTGTGCGTATAAGGCTGTGTCTCTAGATGGCATTGTAAATAATAATTGTACTTACCATCAAATGATAACGAGGAAATTTTGTTCGTGTTCATACGCAAGTTGTACAGGTTTATATCAGTTTATATACATTTATATACATATTAAAAGTTGCATTTAATGTTAACATTTATTAACAAAGTGAAAAACTAAAAATAAAGTATATGAACTTCGAGTAATAATTGTGCTTATATCAACAAATAAAATAAGAATTCAAGAAGTTGTTCTTCTGAAACACATGATCATTGTAAGTACTTCATTAAAAATCAGTAAAATTGTTTTTAAATAACCTCCAAAACACTCATTTGTTTGAGTAATTAAATATCACATAACAATTTACTTTATTAAATGTTTTTTGACTAAGATTTTTATTATATTTTATTAAATTATATTGTTATATATAGTTTCATACTATTTCAAATCAATTATATTAAAAAAATTTAGGATAAATGAATAAATATTTGTAATATAGATGTATAGATTTAAATTAAAGAAAGCGAGGGAAAATGTTCAGTCTAGATTACATTCGGTAGATTGTTTTTTATTTATTTTTCATGATTAATTTAATATAATTTTATATTGCTGCAACAAGCTTAAGTAAACTTTTTTTTTTTGTATTTTAACTGTTTTTAATTCTCCCAATTTTTCATCTTAAATTATATAAAAAGAATTTTTTAATCTTAGCAATTTAGAAGTGTTTGGCAAAATATGTGAACTGTATTTTGAAAAAAAAGAATAAATAAACAAAAATGATGTATGCTCTATTGACCATGAAAGAGAAGTAGAAATATAATGTTTATAAGTTTGCAGCATACATGTATATTTAGAGAAAGTTATACTTGCATTTGTGTATGTATCATTTATGGGATAAATTACTAGTAATATAAAATGAAGAAAAAAATGCAGTATTAACTTTCACTGGCTGCTTTATATATGACTATAGTGAAAGAAGGTCCTTATTAAGTTCTAATTTACTTAAATATATACAATACAAGTTTATTAAGCAATTGCGTTATTGTAATAATTATATTAATAACATTTCGAAACTTTACATAATAAAAATGGCAAAATGAATAGCATACTATAACTTTTTTGAAATTAATTTTCATTGCAGTATTTTATAATCAAAGTATATCACTTAAGGTATATTTATAATTATAAGCTTATAATTAAATTTATCACTCTTGGTTTAAAATTATTATCAGTTAATTATCAGAGTAAAAATTTTATGAAAATTATATTTATATTAAATTTATAGTTAAATAGTGTAAATAATATTGAGATATATTGTACATTTGGGATTTATACATGGGATATAATTTTAAAAAAATTAAAAGATTCTGAATATCTCTGAAAAGCTGTTGAAGTTGAAACTTTGAATACTTTGTCAGGGCTTTTCAGATCTTTTCAACAATATTCATATAATTATTTCTACAAGAGTTAACAATGACTTGAGCTAGAACAAATTTCAGGATAACAATTCACTTATCATTTTATATACTATCGTTTGATAACATTGTGATAAATTATTTGACTTTAAGGTAACATGTAATTTTTTCTTAAATAATACATAAAAATTCTTCAACAATTAAAGTTGAATATGTTTCTTTGATTTATTTATCTTTTACAATAAGTGGGATAGGAATGCGGTATTTTTCGTAAGTTTTAGTAGAAATGATATAAGAAAATATTACCTCCTAGACTAAGAGGAGTACAAACCCCTTGTACATCTTAGTGTGTACTGTACATAATGAATTCCCATCAAATAAATATGCCCAAACATTTCATCTTCACCTGTGTCCAAAACAAGATTTCAAATCGTTCATTGTCGGTTGTTTCAGGTAACAATGGGTAAACTGGAATGGAAACAAACACTAACTGGACACAGGGGGAGAATTTGGAATGTTTGTTGGCATCCTAAAGGCTCCTGTATCGCGTCTTGCGGAGAAGACAAAACAATAAGAATATGGTTATCAGAAGGTGGGAAGTGGGTGATGAAAACTATTTTAACAGAAGGCCACACAAGAACGATAAGAGAAACCGCATGGTCACCTTGTGGCAATTATATCGCATCCGCTAGTTTCGACGCAACGACTGCAATTTGGGACAAAAAATCCGGACAATTTGAGTGTAACGCGACTTTAGAAGGACACGAGAACGAAGTTAAAAGTGTTAGTTGGTCCGCAAGTGGACAATTATTAGCTACTTGCAGTCGTGATAAATCTGTTTGGATATGGGAAATGATGGACGACGAATTTGAGTGTGCTTCGGTCATTAATGCTCACTCTCAAGATGTTAAAAAAGTAATTATATCTTATTCTATATACATATATATTCTGTACGCGGAGAATAAATTGAAAAAATATTATAGGATACATTCAAGTATAAAAAACATTTTTAAGTTTGTCAAATAAATTGGGTAAATTGGAATATTCTATGTTTTTAGATGATCTTAAAATATAGTATAATTAGAAAATATACTTACATTTTAGGTAAAATGGCATCCTCACGAGGAATTATTAGCATCGGCAAGTTATGATGATACTGCGAAAATTTTCAAAGAAGATGTTGCGGATAGCGACTGGTCGTGTATAGCAACTTTGGCTTCTCACACTTCCACAGTTTGGTCATTAGCTTTTAATAATACAGGTGATCGGATCGTAACATGCAGCGATGACAAAACAATCAAAATCTGGCAGGAATATAAGCCTGGTAATGATTTTGGAATTCCTACACCAGATAATACACCGGTGTGGAAATGTGTGTGTACATTATCAGGTTATCATACTAGAGCCATTTATGACGTTGATTGGTGTAAAAAAACTGGACTTATTGTAACGGCTTGCGGGGATGATGTTATTCGAATTTTTAAAGAGGACGTAGAGAGTGATAAACATCAGCCGTCGTTCAGCTTGGTTTGCTCTGTAGACAACGCACACACTGAAGATGTTAATTGCACGCAATGGAACCCTGTTTTCCCTGGGCAACTGGCATCGTGTAGTGATGATGGTCAGATTAAAATATGGACTTACAATGATGATGGCTGTTTATAAATATATTGTTACAATTTTGAAATAAATAAAATTATTTTATTAATAAAATTTGCATACTTATTTACGAAAACCTTAAATGTTTATTAATTAATTTATTAATTAAAGCAAATGAGATATACACTAGCTTTTAATCGAAAAGTACCTGAAATTTGTCAGTTAAACGAACCGTGCTTGAAATATTACAAAAACATTTTTTTCTAGTTAGTACATCCGTCAGTTTTGTACATGATAGCTTTTTAAACAAGTTGCACTTAGCGTATACAATTCAGTTAGTATATTCTGCAAATTTATTTCTGCAAAAATTATATAAATTATTTCATTTGCATCAAATTTCATTTAAATATATGTATTTTAATTTTAGAAAAGAGGGATGATATATGGATGTTTAAATATGATATGATGTTATTAAAAATATATCAAACAATTATACCAAACGAATCATTCATATCAGTTTTATTTAAATGTTTAATTATTCGTTACATTTTAATTATATTTTTGAAAATAATCCAATAGTTAATAAACATTGAAAATATGTATTATCTATATTATTTTCAGTGTAATATTTAAGTATAATGTTATTATATAATTCGAATAGATAAATATTACTTTAAAACATATTACAATACAGTGTTTTTTTCTTCCTTTTTTTTTTTTTAGTTTCAATTATAGATGATTGGAGTCTTATCTGCAGCCTTGAGACTAGGCATTAAAAACAGAACATTTAAAACATTCGCAAGACTGCATAGCGATTTAACAATGTTGAGTGTTCCTGCTGTTGAAAAGGGACTTCGATTAAACAAAGTTGTGGAAGTTCTTCATTCATACGCTGATCCAAGCTTGGCGGCTTCATGGGATAATGTGGGATTACTTTTAGAACCTTCAGAAGAAAAATATGTTAACACTATTTTGCTCACAAATGACCTTACAGAAGATGTAACCGATGAAGCTATAGAACTTAATGTTGATATGATCATATCTTACCATCCTCCTATTTTCGCCCCTTTAAAATCTTTAACTAAAAGACATTGGAAGGTAAATTATAAAAGAACGTAATTCACTTTTTTATAACTTATTTTTATAAGATGCTCACCACATTGAAAACTAACTAAATTTTAGGAACGAATCATTGTTAAATGTTTGGAAAACAAAATAGCTTTATATTCGCCTCATACAACTTTTGATTCTATAAAAGGTGGAGTTAACGATTGGCTCGCATCAGCATTTGGTGAGTAACTTTTGGTGTACATGTTTGTTGAATTTTAGAAAAAGAAAAAATAGTTTCAAATTTAATTTTAATATATTATTATGTACTAAATATTATGTAAATAATATTATAGATGTAGCGTCAAGTAATCCAATTGAACCATCGGAAACTGTTAGTGAAAATGGAATGGGAAGAATTTGCACCTTGAAAACACCGATAACTATTACAGAAGCTATCAAAGCAGTGAAAAGTTTAACAGTTCTCCCTTACGTCAGATTGGCTCGAGCTAGAAATACATCAAGTAATTGAAAAAACTTTTTTGAAGTTATACTTTATCTAATTTATTTTTCTTAACTAAGAATAATTAAAAATATCAAATATATAACTATACTTATAACAAAAAATTATATATTATTGTCGTAAAAGTAGACATATAAATAGATATTTTGATGGAGTTTTCTTGTACCGTAAACATAATCAATATTTCATTTTAATATAATGATAAATGAAATGAGATGTCAATCAATTGTTTTCAGGTGAAACTATCAAAACGGTAGCCTTATGCGCTGGTTCTGGAGCAACAGTTTTGAAAGGAATTGAAGCGGACTTGTATTTGACCGGAGAAATGTTGCACCATGATGTCCTCGATGCGGTGCATCGCGGAATTCATGTCATCTTGACCAATCATTCGGATTCTGAACGGGGTTTTCTAACACATTTCGCAACTATCTTATCCGAAAGATTGAATAACAAAGTTCTCGTCCACGTGTCCGAATGTGATACCGATCCATTGGAAACCGTTTAATATAAATTATTCAACTTGCCACGAATTTAATTCATTAACACTTATGAAACTGCATTTTCATTTAATTTTCCAAATGTTTTATACGATTATCATGCTAAATATTAAATAAAAAGGAAAGAAAGAAAGAAAGAAAAAAAAAACAAATATCGCAGTGTGTGCTTAATCTTTTTTACTGCCCACACCGTACGCCTCGGTGTTGATGAAAATTGTCTACTTCGGTAGGCCTTGAACGAGCCAAACCGGATTGCTACACTCAAACAGTGTGGTACTAGGGATTCCTCCCACAAAAATATTTGTCCGGTGTTTCAGTGAACAGTAAAGTCCAGTCAAGACGTAGCGCTCTCAATAAACGGTGCGGCTGTATGATTCAATCGGTGGATAAACAGTTTCTTTAATATTCAGAGTGTCTTTTTGTATCTCAATTTATTACGCCGTTCTTTACCTTTGTTTGCCACGTATAAGCTACATAATTTGCAATACCAAATATAATTGTGATACTGGGGTAATTTGTTTTATTTTATAATACTACTTTTACTTTGCAGTTGTAATTTATACAGATTATATATTGCACTAATGTCAGTATAAATAATTAATTCGGTGATCATTATTATTATTACTTTTCTACGGCGATTTCGTGATAAATTGGAGGTAATTGTAATATTATGTGTTAAAGTATAAAGAGCATCAAAATCGAATAATGCTCGTTTTAAGCCTATTTATATATTATTAATTTTATTTAAAATATTTTCAATAATAAACTGAATATCCTACGATATCCTTTCAAACTATTTAATGTACGCAAAATGTGGAATTTATCAATTTTTCATTTTTATTTCAATGCTTAATATTAACACAAATTATCGTTTTCATTATTATTGTTTAAAACTATAATAAAGCATTGTTAGCAAATGTTTTATGAAGCATGCAATTCTTTAATGTAACAATATTAATTATTGAAAAATGTTATATATACATGGTAATAAAGTTTTATAAGTTTGAGATTCATTTTTTACAGGAATAAATTAGAATTTCAAATATTATTGTAATGAAGTTAATAAAGAATCATAATTAAAGTTAAAAGTGAACACGTAAATGATTTTATGTTTTTACTTTTTATATACCTAATACAACTTAAAAATCGTATATTATATATATATATGTATTTAATAATATTAAATTATCATGTTTCATGTAAATCGCAATTATTGTAATGAATAATTAAAGACATACATAAAAAATTACTCGAAAGAAGTAGGAATCATTGAATAAGTTAAACTGTTTTTCAATTTAATCAATCGTTTTTTTACACGACTATTCACATGGATCGTATAATGAACGAATAAAATAAAAGAGTTCAACGTACTAATTATTCTGAAAGCAGAAAAAAAGTTGATTTGTAAAAAAAATAACTGATCAGTTTTTAGTCGATTATTTATGACATCTTTATACAATATAAATCATAAAAGAATTTTTTTTATCTGCCAACACCATATCGACTCAGGTCCATATTGAAAGTTATGAATCATGTATTTATAAATGAATCATACTTTGCATTTTATTATTCACTTATAACATAGCAATCACATAAATTCGTTATTACACGTTGATTAACTATAAAATAATACAATTGAAACGTAATAGCAAATGAAATAACCAACCGGTTATGATTTGTTTCTCTATAAAGCAGTTGTAGTCCAGTAATGACTACTCAGAGATTGCTTTTTGTTATAGAGCAAAAACTAAATAACAGTAATAAATTCTTAGTGTATTAAATATTAATTGCACCAAACAGTTATCAAATATATATATATTATACCTTAATAGCTGACTGATTTTATTATAAAACAAATCTTGTCTTTTGTAACTAGAATATTGTAATGTTATGTAAGCGTCGATAACTGAATAATTGGCTGATTAATTGATTTTAAAACAATCGTACAAAGAGAGGAAGGGAGAGGTTAAATAAATCCTTGAAATGAACCAACGCATGTAATGAACTTGCGTCTATAAGAATTGCATTTGATTTGCGCGTCCCACCAGCTGATTGAGAATCTTCAAGGCAGAGTTACCTTTCATTGATGATTGTTCATGTACTCTTTATACATTCTATAAAAGGAAACGTTTACTTAGGTTTGGCAAAAGAATCACTTCCACTTAAATAATTTCAAACTAATGCACGCCGCAGATGTTTAAATTGCAGGATATTGTTTTGATTGTATTGTTTACATTGAATTATATTCAATTCTAATTATTACAGAAGAATAACATGTCACTTGTTTGTTTTATAGTTCTAATTCAACAAATTATACATTACTTTATACTATTAGTTATAATAATTCAATGATTTATTATCAATTTTCTAAAAAAAAGCAAAACAACTTTCCTTAGAAATGAATTAAAACTTAAATCAATGATAATAAGTATCATAAATATTAATAATAAATATAATAATAAACAAGTAAAATAAAGGAATTAATTGCGAATCTTAAACAATAATATATTGTAGATCTTTGATGGGTTGTATGAAAATAGTGACTTTAAAAGTAAGATGTTTTTCTTACTTATTCAACTTTTAACCACTTGATTTTATAAAAAGTTATAAATTTGCACGATTTTTGTTTATGTATTGATATAATTACAGAGGTCAAAGAAATGCGAGGATTGATCAAAGTGTAACTTTCTATTTTAATGCAAAATGGAACTAGTTTTGTCATCGGGAAGTTCACCTAATAACGATTCAGAAAACTTACAAAATGAAATACAAGACTGGACATGCAATGATCATCTTACTCAGATGCTGAAGGAGACTTGCGTCGAAACTGAAAGTTACCAAGAGGTAGAAAGCGTAAAGAGATTCGGTGCATCCGCGTATTTTGACATTCCTAAAGTAAAATCGCATAATATACATGGTTATATTTTTAGGACGAGGATGACGCGCAAGATTTTAGTGACATAAGCAACGATTTAGATTGGTACACTGCGACGGAAAATTTGATGTTGGACGAATTGTCTATTTTGTGCCGTAATCTTCACGCGAAACTAAATAACTTTAGTGGCTTTGAAGATTTTCAAGATAATAGTTTATATCAAGATGAAAATGTAAACCCATTTGTTGCTTACAAGAAAAGTTCGTCGAGTGAAAATATTTCGAATTTAGTGGAACAAGAAACGCGCATCGAAGGCGGCTTGTTTACTACTCCTTCTAGTTTCGAACGAGACTGCAGACTTCGAAGATCATTACCAATTGAAAGTATATATTTTCATAATGATCAACGACCAAATAGTGACATGTTATATGATAATGACAGGGAAAGTGATATTTCAAGTAAAAGAAAGTCTAGTTCTTCAATGAAGAAACGTTATAATAAACTTTTCCACGAAAGAAACAATTCCGATAAAACTGCTTCGTTATCTGTATCTCCAGGTATGTAAAAATTTAAGATAAGGTCACTGTAGAATGTTTTTTTAACTAATTAAAATAATAGGTATATTATATATTACATTAAATCAATTACAATATATATATATTTAAAAGTATCCTTCAAATAGTTACAAGTATACACACTAAGTAAATATAAAAATATAAAACATTGACAAAAATTATTTACATATGATATTATCAAATGATTATCAGTCATATCAACTGAAAACAATTCTCTCGAATTTCATCTCGAAAAGAAAACCTGATACGTGTTAACATGTGTTACATTTATTACTGTTTAATAAATGTTATTATATTTTTTTATTTATTTTAGACAATTTATATTTAAAAATTATGTTAAACATATTCATTTATATTTGTTAAATAATCAGGTATTTCATTTCTAGAAATAAAAGAAAGCTGTGATGAAGATTTACCAAAAGTAGAAAACAAAGAGGAAAATTTAAAAAATAATAAAACAATCGTTCATTTAAGTAATAACTTGTCAAATGAAGCTGACAGTAAACGAATCAACAAAGATGAAAATCGTTCAGCAAAAAAAGTTGGATTTAGTAAAACTGAAATTCACTTTGCACCTGATTCTGGAAAAGTAAATATTGTTGAAACTGATGGGAAACCACCCCCGACAAATAGATTTCGCAGAAGACGTCGCGATCACATAAAAAATAATAATAATTTTCCAGCAAATCGATTACCAATTACACATTTTGGCGATACATCCTATGAAAAATACATTTTTGGCGCTGCAAATAATCCAAACGTTAAAAAAGATATAGAGCAAGAAGATGTAACAGATAAAGTGGGCAGTATTGAAAATCCTTTAAAAGGCGATAACAATGATTGCGAGAAGTCCATTAGTAATGAGATCGATGTGAATAAAGATAAAAAAGAAAACGTGAAATATCGAGGACATATCACGACAATTAATTTTATTACAAATGATATGCGCGAGTCAATGAAATTGGTACAAGGTAATGAAACTAAACGATATTTTTATTCGAACATTATTCAGATTCTTCTAATAGAATATCTTCATTATTTGTGTAGAATATTTAATGACATAGTTGATAACAAAATTTTCAATAATAATACTTAAGATATTGTAAATAATATACTATTTCAGATATTTTCAGTCATTGTCTTGTTATGTACCATTTTAAGTTTCTTTTAATAAAGCAATTAAAATGTTCATACTACTCATTTGAAATGTTTTTTTAGATATTAACGATACGTCAGACATAGATTTGCATCTTCGTTTTAATAAAGATGCAAATCAAAATTCTTCTCCAGTTCCCAGCGCAGATCAGGATGATTCTTTGGTCACCCGTACAACCAAAATGACCGTGCATATTCCATTTACAATACCAGAAATTCCACATTTGAGAAACATTCCATTTTCATCTTTAAAATCTGTCAGGCTTATACTTAATTTAAAACCTATCATCGACAATAAGAAAGTACAAAATTTATTTTCTTCGTTCTACGATCCAACAATGATAAACTCAAATATAAGCAATAATTGTCAAAATGACGAGGAAAAACAAATAGAAAGAGAATGTAATAATCTAAATGTTAATCTTGAAAATTATCCATTTTCATCTGGAGATATTTTAAATTTAAATTGTATTACATCTGAAACAAAAAATGTAATTGGTCAACAAGAGCAACTTGGACAGAGATTAAATTCAAATGGTAATGTTTTCTTTATTATGTATTAGTTTATTTATTGTTTTACATTGCTTACTTTTTCTCATTAGTTTTTTTATGCAGTCTAATTTACTCTTTGTGAATAAAAGAAAATTAGACATTTTGAGTAATATTTTACATCTCACAATTTTCGTATAATAATTTGAAAAAGGTTCTTTGAATAATTACTAATTTTATATAATTTTTCCAGATGCAAGCAATAACTCATCATTTAGAAAGAATCATGAAAAACAAGTTATTAAGGATGCTTTTAAATTAGCAAATCCTACGAATAATTTAGTTGCAATGAAGACTATTAAAACGCACAAACCCGTAATTGCACACGTAGAAAAAGATTACGTATTTAATGGATCGAAAAAGGTTTCAAAAGTATCAGATTACGCCAAATTGTATGCACAGAACAGTAAAAAACTTTTAGGTGATGAAAAAGATGACAATATCAATGAGGAATTAACTTACGTTAATGTTTTTAATCATCCTCATAATACAGAAGATCAAATTTATGAAAATGTTTCTACTGGAAACTTCTCCCAACGTAAAAAAAAGGAGAAAGGCACATCGGTAAAAAACTTCATAAAAAGCAATGAAAGTAATACGGATATTAAAAATGAAAAGTTAACGTCTTCTCTTTTAAAGAAATCTAAAAAAGATTCAAAATCAATCGAGAATAAAATGAAAACAGCAAAAAGTGCTAGAATATCAATGGATTCTAAAACAAGCAAAAATATATCATCAACAGTCAAGTAATTATTATTATGTATATTACCAATTTTTATATTATCTATATTCGTTTATAAACATTTTAAATTTATAAAAATATTTTTATCGCAGGTCCAAGAAGCCAGTAGAAATTGTATACAAAACTGCAATATTCAATATGCAAAATGAATCTCTATCAAGACCACAAAAAGGAAAAGAATTGAAATCTTCACATTATATAAATGATCTTATTTGTGGAAAGAAATCAAAACATGTAGCAGAAAATAGAAAATTGAAAAATTCATTTAAGAAGTCAAAAAACAATCCCTTAAGTCTGTGATAAATTATGGGAGAAAGAAAACAGAATAGTGTAAACAGCAGTGGCAGTAGTAATTACTACCGCAATCACACGAATAAGACCCTAATTATTTCCCTAGTAAAAATTGACCGGGCGATAACCGGGCATGTAATGGTTTCTAAAGGCGACGTCACCTTTCCAGACCCCTGGCTGGCGAATCATTACATGCCCGGTTACTGTCCGGTCAATTTTTACTAGGATTGCCATCATCATAGGTGTTGATACCATTCTTTTTTTCTCAGTGTGAATATAAAAATAATATATGTATGTATAAAAGTTAAATTACATTTAATGTTGTTATACTATATAGAATGTAATTAAAACTGTTATTAAAGTGTGACTTTAATTGAGACAAAAATATGTTATTATTTTTACATATTAAAGGGTAATCCAAGGTCTGTACATTTTGTTAAATTTCTTAGATTGAAAATTGTATAAATCGTAGTTCACT
Organism: Leptoteleia sp. ZL-2020; assembly: GCA_022817305.1. NCBI lineage: Eukaryota > Metazoa > Arthropoda > Insecta > Hymenoptera > Scelionidae > Leptoteleia > Leptoteleia sp. ZL-2020. The sequence goes on along the minus strand of JABFPN010000017.1, from coordinate 21,447 downwards.
GATGGCACTAAAATTGTCAAAAGTTAAGAGTGATTCATGGCGTTTTTCAATAACACTTGTGTCGCTTTCGAAACACTTTTGAACCACTTCTATTTAACTTATTATACTTTTATGGTGGACAAAATTAAAAAGCTTACAAAAAAAGGAAATTTAAAAAAAATGAAAGAACATTCCAGTCGAAGCAAGGAGAAAAATAAAGTATTATTGGATAATATAGTGTATTTTTTACATAATACAATTTTTTTGTGTAATCATTGGTTCAAAGAACATAAGGTTTTAGCTTAAAAAATTCGAGTCTAAAACATGGAAAATGCAACCGAAAATTCATACAGAATTGTTCTTGAAACATCATAATTGTCCCTGATACAAAAATAGCAGACTTTCACCGTGTCTTTTGTTTGTACCGGAACAAACAAAATAAAGTTTCAGCTTGAAAAATTTGAACCTGAAATACTGTGAAACTCCAGTATTTTGTACCAGAGACAATTATGATGTTTTAAAAACAATATTGTATAAAATGTCATATACCGCGTACGAATTTTCGGTTACATTTTCCGTAATGTTTCAGATTTGAACTTTTGAAGCTGAAACTTTATATTTATGATGGAATTATTTATGAATATAAATAAAGAGGTAAAAAGTCCTAAGGGCATGCTTCAAGTCTAGCCCTCTTATAGATTTGAAATTATTTAAGATATTTAAAAAAGTGTATAAAGGATATTAATTTTATATCTAAAAAGACTTTTCATAATACTTATTTTGAATATAAAATGATTTATTTCGTGAAATTACATAACAGTAATATATGTAAATCAAGTTTTTAACTGTATTTATAATTGAACATTCTTACCAGTCAATTGCTTTCATACATCATTTCTAACGAGTGCAGTATATTGTTTACTGTTATGCACAAATCTACAGGAGAAAAAAAACAAGAAAGAGAATAAAAAGAATCTGAGCACCTCTTTCTTATATTAATACTATTACAACTAAATCTCCTACGTTATTACATTTGTTACGCCACGTTCACCCTTTTCTTTTGAATCTGGTTTATGCTTAAGATACATATGTAACTTATACGATCGATACGTAATTACTTTATAATTGTATTGAAAACAAAATAATAAATCTATGAGGAAAAACGTAGAACAAATATTAACAAATCCTTAATTAATTTATAAATGAATACATTGTATGTTACATTATATCCTGTTCAATTACAACTGGATAAAATTTTGTATTATTTTGAATAATTTTTTACATACTCAATAATTTTTAATAATCGTAGCTCTGATTATTAAAAAAATCAAGGAAAGATAAATATAATATTAATATTATTTAATAAAATTAATTTTCAGTAATGAATAAAAATCATTGTCATTTTTTTTCAATGTATAATTATTGGTGATAAATTGACAATTTGTGTGCAATTAAATTTTATATTAATTATTTATCCAGACAGAAGTAATAATTGCTTAAATATGCATAAAGTTGTTTACAATATATGATGACAGATCAATGATATGCAGTTATAATTGCACGAATATCACAAAAAATCTATCTCTGTTATTTATCACTTTTCTGCATTCATAAAACAATTTTTAATTCATTGAAATTGAATAATTTTCCTAAAACCTATTCAAAGATATTATCTAATTGCAATTTGAACAACATTTAATGAATTAAATATTACTTTTACAGAAAATTATTTTCGGTATTATCAAACTTATTTAATTAATTCAAAATCTTTGCTTTGTTCTACAAAAAGTATTACTTTTGAATCTATACATAAATCCTTACTATTGATGTTTATACTTAATTGATAATTCGTTGAATTAATTAATCGTATACCCTAGTTTAAGAATAAGGCAAATTCGGCTATCAATAATGGTAGTTAATTAATAAGTTCATGTACATAAGTTATTTTATTGTCTTTAGGAATAGTTTAAAGTTTTTATTTTATATTGAAATAATGAAAAATGTACTATAACAATTATTAATATAAGAAACAAATAAATAAATTTGAAAAATAAAATTGTTTTAAATTGTAAGAAAAAATAATGTATATTGCATAGAATTATAAACAAAAATTAATAAAATTTATTTATTATTATAATATTTAGTAATTATTTTGAATTCTCGAGACAATTGCAATGTTCAAATCTACACATAGAGAAAGTTATATTAAAATACTATATAAGTATTAAATATCGAAATTATGCAATAGCATTGGTGTAAAATTGTATAATATAACTTTTTCTCAGTGTAAAAATACATTAATAGTATATAATATCAATAATATTATGAATGTATGAAACTCAGATATCATGAAGGTCTTTCATTATTTTCAAATTTTCACAATATGAATAATAACACAGCATTGAGAAATGTTAATAAATTCTATTTAGTATAAATCCTGAAATTAATTAAATTCCTTTTATTTTATATAAAATTGATAAAAGGTTTGGCTACCATTACTAATAACCGTGCAAAGCTATTTGTCGTTTTACGCGCGATCTTACAACAAAGTGAAAGGCATACACAAGGAAGCACTTTTGGTGTTGTCAACGACTTTAAAACTACATAAACTAGAGCGATAGCGATTCATTTTTGTTAACTGATTTAACTTTTTATTTTGTGTACGAACTTATCTACAAATATTAACTAGATACATTGATTAATATAACATCGGTGCTCGTTAATGATATCACGTACACCAATTCAATCTCTTTCATTTGAGACTGTTTCAAATCTAAATGTAAGCAGAAATTTTTTAATTGATTGCATGAATACATGCGATTTTATGCCACATCATGAAATAATAATACAAAAATACTTTCACAAATTAATGTACAAATCATGTTTTTGTATCAATCATTTACAAACTATTGATAACTTTGGTGATAGAGGGTTCAATTTGCACTGTTTAAATATTTACAATTAATATTTTATTTTTTTTTATTTCGTGTTCATTCAATTTAATTTATCAAATAAATTAAAAAGATTATGTTAGAAGTTAATTTATTCAATTTTATTTGAGTTTTAGACTTCAAGAATGTTAGATTCCGTGAAATATAATTTCATTTAAGAATGTCGTATATTTACATGCTCTCAATAAGAGTAATAATTTATAGTTATTTGATACAACAGTGCAATTATAATTGTTGATAAGATTATAATACAATTGTTATAAGATAACACTTGAACCCTTTATGACCAAAATTTAAAATAGAAAATAATAAAATGTAAAAATATAACAAAAAAAAGAAAATAATAATTCAATACGCCGCTCGATTTCTCAACAATGCCCAGTCGCTTATTCAAATTAAACAAAATGATCGGAAACTAATCCATAAATCACCGTGTGTGTAAAAAGATTTCATTTCAAATATAAAATAGTGCTCTACTTTAACGTATATACCTAGACACGAGCAATTTGCAGTCTTTCGAGCATGTTTGTGACACCCAACCGTCCGAATTGCAATTTAAAGTAAAAATAAATTTAATGAGAAACAAAAGCAAATACGTTAAAAAAGATTAAAAGTAAAGGGAAGGGTATAAAGAAGGGGTGTGCGTGAGAGCGTACGAGCATGGATGAATACACGCGCATACGCATATGTGTGTTTGTCTGTGGGAGGGGGAGGGGGTTAGAAAGGAAGCGAGATGATTCAAAATGACTAAACAACGTTCATCTCTCTTTTGAATTAATTTTCGTCAGAGTTTAGCAAAGTTTGGACAATGAAATTTTCCTTTAGCTTCTTAATTATTCCATGAGACTAGGATTCTCGGGCAGGGAACGATTGCCGTGTTCAGCTCACCACGACAGTTTTATCCTTCGATTCCTTTGACTCTCTTGACTCCTCTGACTCCTTTGACTCTCTTGACTCCTCTGACTCCTTTGACTCCTTTGACTCTTCTGACTCCTTTGTCTCTTTTGTCTCTTTTGACTCATTTGACTCATTTGTCTCCTTTGTCTCCTTTGTCTCCTTTGTGTCCTTTAATTCTTTCACTTCTTCTGTCTTAGGGGTGTCATTCAATTGTTTGGGCTCTTGAGTTTGTTCCTTTTGTCGTTTCTCAATTTCAGCTTTAAAATTTTCCACGTCTTGTTGACTAATTTGCACGAAGAGGATGCCATTGATGATGTTTAACATGTCAAGTACAGAACCCATACTAGGTGGTTGTATTTGAATTGGCGGCAGACTTACGCCAGACTTGCCAGTGTAAATTTCATTCATCTTCTTTTGCAGTACAACGGCTTGTTGTGTGAGGTGACGTAAACAATCGCTTGATTCCTTGGTCTTTTCATGTTCTTCGCCGAGTTGCTGTTTGTAAATTGCGTATGTTTCTTTTTCATTATTAAGCGCAGCACGAAAGTCTCCCATGCATGACTGCGTTCGAGCTACCAAATGATAGGAAACGGCAACCTTCAGTGATCGTGGTCCATGATAACGAAGATTAAGAGCTAGTGCGTGTTCCATGAATCGTAGAGATAATTCGTATTCACCAACAGCGTGTAGAATGAGAGAAATATTACTCTAAAAATAAAAATAAAAACAGAATGTAATTATGAATATAAATGAAGTTTTAATTGCTTATTACATTTTTCGTTCGAAATGTTTAGTAAAGTGTCTAAACATTATCTACACTAGCCTTACTGATGAGTTTCAGTGTAACCAAGAAACGAAACGCTATCTAACATTTAACATCTTATATAATTTATTTTTATTGTTATAATTATTATTTAAGTGTAGAAGCAATAAATCAGATTGCACACACTTAGTATTCCATCCGTCTTTAGACACTTGACGGACGAAAAATGTAATAAGTCATAGAAATATTAAGTGTTTCATGATATAATATAGAACGCATTGGTCCGTACATTAGCTTTAAAATAGATAAGTTCATTTAAAATAAACAAAAATATTGAATTTCAAGAGAATGATATCAAATTCTCTCAGTAGAGGGTGTAGATGATCGTAATTTCATCTTTCACAATACTGAGATAATATATAGATAGCATATTACAACACATTCTCTTGAAATAAATTCATAGCGTATAAGCAAAAAAAATAATAAATTATATGTACATTATCAAGGTCAAACAAAGAATTTAATTCTTGAAATTACTTACGTCTAACAGAGCTACTTCAGGATGATCTTCGCCGCAGACTAAAAGGGCTAGATAACGTGCCCTATATAAGAGCCTCAAAGAAACCGAAATTTGACCATTTGCAAATGAATATAGGGCTAAATGAATCTGTGGAAAGATAAAAAATGGTTTAAGTGTTAAATAATGTTTATAAAATTAAAATACAAGGTCATGCTAATGTAAAAACTTACATATTCTGTAATAGTGTATGGATGGTCGATACCATTCACACGTTCAGACATAAGAACTGCTTTTTGTTGTGTCGCTAAAGCTTCGGCATGATCACCCATTATATAATTTAGTCTTGCCAGCATACGCAAACATTGAGAAATTTCAGAATGCATAGCACCATAAACATTGTTCAAAAGGTTTAGTGCTTCGCTGATTAATTCATAACCGTCTTTTAGGTATCCTTGTTGAATTTTGTTTTGACCAGTTGTGTAGAAATTATAAGCATCGCTAGCCTAAAATGTTAAAAAAAAAAAACAGAAAACAAAACATTAGCATTTCAATAAACGTTAATTAATAAACTTAATATAAATGTATTAAGTTGTAAACAGTAATAATAAAAATATACTCACTCTTGGATTGATATGTTTTACAACGGGGAAGATATTTATAATATCTTCTTCAAAGAATGTAGCGCGATTTTTGTTCTCAAAATTATACTCTCTTAAAAGAATTTGTATTCCTGTTTTTATACAAAATCTACGTTGTAAGGAAATTTTTTGAATATGGAAATGATCAATAGTGGCATCTAAAGACTCGGGAGTAGGACTGTCCCAATCAAAGTAATTCTTCAGATCTGCTTTGATTTGTTGCCAAAGAGATTTTGCAGTTAAAGATGCCCATTCTACTTCGGACTGCGATGGACCATTGTTCCTTCCTTTTCTTTTGTTGCGACGCTTGGCAGTTTTGCTTTGAAGCTGCAAATATTTATATATTAAATTCAACAATCATTTTCATAATACACATCATCAACATGTTAAAAAATTATAAAATAATCCAAACAATAAATTATAATTTAAAAATAAATATAATTACATCTTATAATCTACTATTTACATGTAATCCTCATATTATCTACAATAATCAAATAAGTTTGAATTAAATAACGAATTTAATTATTTTAATTGCATTTTGTTATAAACATTTAATTATGAATAATAAATCTTACTTCTTCCAAATTTTGTTGCGGATGATTCAGTTGTGCAGATGATAAAAAGCAATTCAAAAAATGACTGATTGCAGCGGATAAGCTCATTAGTTCTGTGCCTTGGACATACGATGTGAAGATATGCTTGGCAGAACGAATAATTAATTCAGAAACAGCGATTCGATTTAAATATTGCAACTGAGGAACTGTAGATAACATAGTCGCTAATTTTCCAAGATATCGAACATTAATTCCTCGTCCATGTAGAGCCTCAGTCAATGTATTTCCATCCATTGCTGCAGCAGTATGGTCCAAACATTCTCGAATCTGTAATAAAATAAAGATTTTTATTATCAATCAATGATACGTATGACATGTATGATATGATATGACATTTTGTATAAAATGCAGTAGAAATATTATTTTCTTTTATAACAATATTCTACGTATGTGGCACAAATTAATATAAATACAATACTTACAAATGTTGGAATCTGAACTGTTAATAAGAAGTCAGCGGCATCACGAACAAGCTGGCGTTGTTTTTTCATTGCAGTTCCATTTGGATCAGGATGTTTTACACCAGGAGAATAAACATCGGGATTAAATCTAACATCAAACTCTGCCTCGCGCAAACTTCCAACGGCTGAGGCAGCTCTACGTACAATTTCTTTTGTACTTTCTTCCACTAAAATATAAATATTTTATGAACAAACATTTTTAAGATTAAAAGATAATATGGAGGGCGGTACAACATCTATCTTTGAGAAATAACGACTGCGCGCACCTAAGTCATCAATATTATATTTTTTAATATACTTACATTCTTGTTTCTCTCCTCCCGTAATCGAATCTGTAATGCTTTCGACAATTTTCTTTGCTTCATCTGCTTCGATTGAAGATTGGGCAGAATCCTCTTTGTTACTATCAATGGCAGGAAGATTACTACTGTCTTCCTTCTTTTCATCCTATTATATGTAACATAACATATATATCAAAATTAATTCATATATAAAAAATTAAACAAAAACCCGTTTAATTGTATTTATAATTAAGACTGTCAAATATTATTTAATTTAAAATTAATATTATTTATTAAACATATATTGTTTATATTTCAATTTGTTTAACTTGGAATTAATATTATACGAATGAAATTAGTTTTCAAAAGCTGACATTCTTTATAAGTAATTTTTACATTTTTTAGTTGTCTCATACCTTAGGGCAAACATCCTTTTCTTTTTGTAAACGCCTTGCCGAAGTTAGTTGTTGAAGGTGAATGGCTGCATATTTTATAAATTGAACATATCGTGCTTCAACAAAAGAATCTATTAATTCTTGCCTGAGACATGCTAATTTATGTTTGTGCTCGACTGGGAAACCTAACGCTCGTGCCTCTTTGCTTAATTCAACACCTTCCACTGAAAATAATTAAATCAAACAATATATTATAACTTATTTTTAACAATCTTAATCAACATATTTTTTAAACAAAAATTTCTCGTTACTTATTTTGAAGTGCCAGTTTTAAATTAATCTTACGTTTTAAGAAGTTTACATCTGGTGGAAACGTGCGGAGAAGATCTAGCACATAATGTCGAGAATCGTTTCCTATGATTCCCTTACATTCAACGCTACTGCAAAGTTCAACTTCTTCTCCTGATTCATTGATTACCTTGTGTGGAAGAATTTTGAGCTGCTGACCAGCTTTATTAAGCTAAAAGTATAAGAAATAATTAATAATTAAATTTATATTAAATTTATATTTCAGGTTAGTTAGTAAATATATAAAAATGCTTTTCACTTACCAATTCAAGATATTTTGGGTGTGTAAGAACAGTTTTCCCAAAATCAATGGAACCATATACAACAGACTGCTCCTGTTCACGTTCCAAAATGCCAGGAATAATTGATTGAGCAGTCACGCGATAGCCCCTAAAATTACCATAATTCAATAAATAAATTTATAAGCTTGGTTTGAATTAAAATTATTTTCCAAATAATAAATAAGTTGATATAAAAAATGTAAAAATAATTCACATACCTGTAATCAATTACAACTGTTCCAAGCGTACACAAACCAGGTAAATCAACTGCTGCATATACACGTACACCTTGAAGATCGTTCCTAGGTGCAACATAAGCTGCTGCATCACCACCAAGTTCTTTGTAGTGATCACGAACATCAAAACCAAGCGAAAAGAATATATTGTTCCAAATGAACATTTGCATTTTAGGCTCTTCACCCGGATTTATTGCCATAACATTGCCATCTATTACAGCAACAGCACCTCGAGTTGCTGCGGCAACAAAATCACTATGGACCTACAAGTATTTGTTAATTATTACTAATAATAGTTATTTATTTACAAACACACTTGTTCAAATTAATTTGTACAATCATTAAACGTAATTGACAAATTCGTGTAAAACATTAATTAGCATATTGCATACGAATTAAAAATAATTTACTTTAAAAATAGCACGCTCTCGTAGCAAACGTTCTGGAAGATTTTTTCTGGGTAATTCTCTTGTCGTTTGCAGCTCTTCATTCCAATCACGAGTTTGACCAGGAATATGTTCTTCGTATCCAAGTTTCGATGAAAAAGCTGAAAAATTTTAAAAGACGCGACTTTTAAATGATAATATAAAAATCCAAATGATCTTATTAATTTATTGAAACAAATAAGCGTTTCATAAAAGGGATAAAAAGTTGATACATACTGTCTTCTGCTCTTATAGCGTCAATGGTATGCTCAATTTGAGGTGCGCACCAAGCATACAATTGATACGGAGTCGCAACCCTTTCGAATGGGTGTCTTTGCGTTCGACGACGCTGCATAACGACGAATCCACGTTTAAACGCAGGACTCAATTGATTGAGCAATTCAATTAAACTGTGACAAAGGTGACTAGGTGCAGCCGGTTTTGGATTAAAGGCTTCTTTGGTAGATTGGTTTACGAAAAAGCCGCGCGCACAAGCTGTTAAATAATAATGCTTATCTTCGAGTGTTACCACATGTAAATACATTAAATCGCCATGTAATTTACGGTGTCCGGGGGGAGGATTCCAACCAGATGTTGTTAAAACCTATAATGGATGTTAAATTTTATAACAATTCAATCACTTCCAATCTTTACTTTTAACTGTTAATCTATGCTTAAGGTGATACTTTAGTGCGTATCAAAAACACCGCCCGGTACCCAGAGTTAATTAGCGAACGGAATTAAACCAGAATATAATGCAAAGTAAAAGTGAGAGAATCGTTGGATATACTTCGGCATTTTTGACACGTGACAAATTGAAGAATCACCTTAAGGAGTGTATATGTAAATGTTTATATCAGTAAATATCAAACCTTTAAACATGGCGGACATTTCTGTTCCTTTGCCTGTGGTTGTAAAGGTAACAGTGGTCTATCTTTGGTGCCGGGAATAATGTAGTCTGGTGGAGTGCAATCGACTGAATCAGCTCGCGTCTTCTTTTTCTCCAAAATATCGCCATTCGTTACGACATTAAGAAAAGACAGACTGCTGCATTCAACACCATTGTATGCATCTGCGGGATCAACCGACTTCAAGAGATCTCGCACGTGTCTTACATGTATACGCGCCTCTCTCATTGTGTATGGCTCCTCTACTACTTTGATTACTGAGCCTTCTTTTAAACCCTCGATATTTTTCAGCTCAGCAAAATTGTCTAACGTGTTGCCATCAAGCTGCAGGGAGAAGCACGTTCGATGGCAAGTGTCTTCTCGATCCATCAGGAGTTGGTGAATTTCCTTTCAACATAAATAACAATTAATTTATAACAATTAAACTTCGTGTCTTAAGCCAAGTATATATGGTGCTATACTGAAATATTTAACCGAAATAAAACTGTAATAGACACAATTAATTAACTTGCAATGTAATAAATTTAATATTACTTAAACTTCATTCAAATATAAACTATTCTAATTGATGACAGTATGTATATATTTTTCTTATTTTGAATTATTGATTGTACTTTTGACCAAAGAACACGCAGAGCTGAACCTTTATATAATGCTGAAGACTTTATGTTAATTGAATTAACATTATAACTGGCATTGCATTGACAAAAAATGTTACAGATAATAACAAGAAAATGTTTGTTTTTTTAGTAAGAATTTCGTCCACCAATTGCACGAGTGTAAGTGATATCTACAGCGGGTTATATCAGTAGCTGTCATACTTTTGTGATTAGAAGTTTAAGGAATCATACTACTAAATTCATTATATTAACTAATAATATTAAATAATTGAAAAATTGACTGATTATTACCTGCACCAATTCCATGCTAGATACTTGAATATCAAAGGGCTCGGCACCTGGGCTAACAATTTTGACTGTGAATCCCATATCCTGTATAAAAACGACTTCTTGCTCATTTGCCGAGTCTTTATCTTTTTCTCCGTCAGCTTCCTTATCGTCTTTATTATTTGATTCTTCCTTCTCCTTTTCTCCTTCTTTAGTAGCTTCAACTTCTCCTTTCTCAAGGACACTCTCCGTTGAGCTACTGGAATTTCCAACTTCCCCATTTTGTTTAGATTCTGTAAAAGAACAATAATGATCGTATTAATAAATAGCTTCAAAAACGACATAAAAAGAAACTATCAACCATACAATTCACTATTCTATTCAATGAATAAAATAATTATGCAATTAATAGGAAACTAATGAACTGGTCAGTCCAGCAGACAATCACTAAACCTGAACTTCCTAGTAGTACTAAATCATTCTGCGCGCGACAGATATAAGTATTATATCATATGCAACCCGCAAACTATTAACGTTCTTTTGGGAGGCTGCACTTGTAGTCACTGAAGTTTATAAATAAACGCCAATGTAAATAGTACGCATTCGAATGCCAAACTATTTTCATCGATCTTAGTGCACGTGTGTACATGCACTTTGCACGCAAGTGTGCGCATTCATTATTAACAAGTCCAACTCAATCTGTCTATCAGTTGCAAGAGATTACAATGTCGATAGCGCTTTATACTACATGTGCAATCTCAAATTATTAACACTATTCATCCGATCATATTCTCCCAGGTTGTTAATCTGAATTTTTTTTTTGAAATAAAATTTTCTTTTCTTCAAAGACAAATATAACAATTCAAATAATTGTAATAATTGGATAAAGTTAAATAATTTTGTAATTTGACATCGTCCTGAGCATTTACAGAAATGACGTAACAAAGTTTTCAAGGTTGTTCAACATTTGGTTATCACGAGATGGTTTATGAATAGTTATGTGATGATAAATTAATATTGATTTACATGTGTAGTATCCATAATGTGTATGTTAATTTTTTATTTAATTTTTGGAATACTTCAATATTTCTTTGTTTAAGTAAAAATAATACATGTATCATTGGGTTTGCAATATAAAATTTAGATTTATTTAGAATTATTATTATTTTCAATATTAAAATTATTGCAATGGAATTAATATTTATTGTTAAAGTTTTGTTTCAAGTGAGAATTATTAAAATATTAAAAGGATATTTTGTTTTAGATTTATAAAAGTCAAAGACAAATGAAAGGGAATTAAAAATATGTTTGTAAATATACTGTGAAAATTTACTATTAGTTATAAGTGTCTAATCCAATAAAATAGAATAAATACATTGAAGTTTTGTTGCGCCAGGTTTGGAAAAATTAACATTTCCCCTCGTGACTCATTTTCATTCAAAGCATTTAGAACTATTGGTTAGAACGACGCAAGATGTTGGAAACAGATAAAGGAATTATTCTCACCAACCATTGTCAGGAATGATTCTGTCTCTACTTTTTCAACAAGACGATAAACAGAGGCAGAATGTATTCCCTCGGTTTCTAACATCACCTCGATAACACATGTAGACGAAAATCGTATTTCAACAATCAATCAACGAAAATACATACAATATTGTATTAAATGATTTCATTTAGTAATGGGGTGATAAAAACAATTAAGTAATCAATTGAAATTTAAGAAATTTTAATTTAACTTGTATATTAATGTAAACAAAGTTTGAATTAAAAGTACGAAGAGGCTCATTTATAGAGAAACTCGAGTAAAGTAGGTTCGCTCACTCACCGACGTTCATCGTCATTTTATTATCAAAATTTTTCATTATCATCATTATCATTGACTTGCCTCATCGATTCGTTCTCGCAAACCTTGATTTGATAAAATCATGGATATTTGATCTGAAAATGTCTGAATATTGTCAGGCATTTTCCTAATATTATATTATATAATTATATATATGTAATGTATAATTATAAAATAAAAGTAAGTAATTGTTAATTGATGCTATATGTATATATTTCATGTAATATTTTATGTACTTTATTTACTTATATATATTTATTTCATGTTATTTGTTTACTTCGCTTGAACTAAACATTTGTACCTGAAATGCCATTCTTACTTAATGGATCTTTATTTTACTCAAGATTAAAAGTTAAATAGTTTGACTATTTTTCATTAAGACAATTTTTTATTTCGAAAATTGGACAAATATTTGGTAAATTGATGGAAGAATATGTAATAAACACAATACATTACAATCGTAAGCATAGATGAAAGACATGCAATAGTGAGATAAGTAAGGTTATCAAACTTCTTGACATATATTGTTAACATGTATCTTACAAAACGATATATTGAGAACTCAGTATAACATTTGTTATTCATAGTATTAGAATCTGACAATAAGGGGATTTGTACACATACATTTAATTATCTGAGTTTAGATTTTGTATCTGATGTGTAATATTATTTGCAAAATTTAATTATATTAATATCTTACATGATGTTCCAGTTTTGCATACTAATATATACAAATATTATACATACTATCATATGTAAATATTCATAAATAATGATTCTTAGATGTGAACCCATATATTTTTTGCATTAAGTAATATATATAATTAGTGAATTGTTTTTAGACATATTTTAAACATTATCTTATATTAATTAATACTTGAAATAATTAACATTTTTATATGTACTAATATTTTAAATGAGTTTCAAATTAGTTAAAACTAATTTACCAAAAAAACCTGAACATTACTTGTATGCAATTATTTTTATTGTATTTCATAAGGTAATTAATAAATTAATTTTTTTCAAATTTCTAAAGTGAATAATAATTGTTTAGTTAGCATTAATTATAACAGTTTTTTAATACTGTTTTCATAACTTTTTCAATTTTTTATAAATGACTTTATATGTTTACTAAAAAAACTCATATATAATGTATCTTTTATCAAGATATTTTATAATACTGTATTTCCTGCATTGCATTTAATTTGCACATAAGTAGACTAATTGCAAATGTGCAATATTTACCTGCTTGAGTTTCATATAACTGTCATTTATTAATTAATTCTCTTTGATTAAATATATTTCTGATAATATGGTATTGATCTTATATAATACTTCAAACCTTATTTGAATATATCAAATAATTAAGAATGCAATTATCTATTAACAAATTTTACAATTATCTCTTTTGCATTACATTATAAATATTGATAAACGTTAATGTTACATATCATTTGTTAATTAAGGGTCATACAGTCAATGGTTTTAAAATACTTTTTAATTGAACAAATTAACTTTATTGTTCTACATGTGAAATAATTAAAATTTAACAAAAATTAAACAAGTTATAATTGAAAAATTAAATTATAAAGTAATTAAAAAAATATAAAAAATATAAATACATATTACATTATCAACACTTATTTAAATAAAAAAAATTATTATAAAATATTGAAACTATCATTTCCCGAATATATTATAATTAATGATGTTGGTAAAAAATCTGCACAAATTATTGAAAGATAAATCTATAATTTATATCAATTACACATATAATTTACATTTTGTAAGAATAGTGTAAAAAATGACAGTGAATATTTCCTCATGTTTAACATTCTTGTTAATTTATTAAAAGATTTCTTAAATTTTACCAATACATAAAGTGCCCCCTATTGAGTTCTAACAGATTTTTCTTATTCACTTGAGCACATGTTTTCTAACTATGCATATGGACATCATATGTGAGCACAGTGCATTTAATTTATAGTATACAAAAAAAAATGTTTGCCCCTTATTGCAAATGTTTTATAATTTAAAATTTTTATGTATAAAGGATATTACTCATAAATTGTGTTAAACAAATAAAATAATTTATGACATTACTCATAAATTATGTTAAACAAATAAAATAACTTATGATATTACTCATAAATTATGTTAAACAAATAAAATAACAATGTTTGATGGAATTAATTATATTATTGAGTATATGTGCTATTCATTGTATTATAATTATTTTATCTTATCATAATTTATATATATATATAAATACTTCATAAAATCTAACTACAATATTTAACTTAAACAAAATCTATACGTATCGTTAAAAATAAAATACATATACACGAGTACAAAAATAACTAATAATGAGAAATAAAAAAAATAAAACAATACGTATAAAGAAATTCGTGCATATAATTGGGAGGGCGAGACACCGCTGGAGAGGTCAAGTTTAGCTCCCGACGACTTCCGAAATTGAATCGAATGCAATCAAATTGCACAATTGAAGCGACTGCAACGAATTTTCGAACGCGAACAAAGTACGGTCGACGAACTACTCTAGTCGATACCACGACTGCACGGTTCGGAGCGCCGTTAACCAAGAAAACGGAGGAAAGCACGGGACAAAAAAATAAGTGACAAATGATTTACGAAAATGCAAGGGTAGCTGCGCGGAAAATATCCCCGCGGGCCCCAATTAGAGGGGCAATTAATGGGGAACAAAAGGGAGGACGAAATTCGTCTGCTGGAAAAATATAAGTCTTCTGCTAGGCCTTTCGGCCGACTCACATGACCTCGTGGTACCGTTCGCGCACTCCTCGTTACATAACAGGAGCCGGGCCTCGGCTCGCGCCCGAGAATTCGCGGCCCAAAAATTTCAATCGCGACATTCGAGTCACCGCAAACTCCCACCAATATTTCCGCGCGAATTACGTAACGAATCTAAATCGCGGCCGCGGAATCAAAGGAAATTCTTTACCGCTTTCTTTGCCGTCGAGCAGAGACACGCTGACGGTGCCGTTCTCTTCGGCGGCGTCGACCTGGGAACCAAGCGCCATGGCTTACACAGTCACTCTTCGAAATTCCTGCGGACTCGTCGAGTCGATCGTTTCGGCTGCAAATAGATTTCCGCGCAAAATCGGCCGAGCAAGGGAATCACTGTTATACGTATCGGAGCCACTCGCAGGCACTGCACGTGCGTTTCGAACGGCAGTGCAAAGTCTACGATGGCCGATTGGTCAACTTTTCTTGGCCTTCGATCGCACCGACAAAAGCCGGTTGGACGAGCTCGTCGCTACTTACTCGGCAACGCGCCTTCCCAATATCAACTCTCGCCGTTCATTGGCTCCAGTTCCGTAACGTAATCGCGCGATTGGCTCGTTTCTTAAACCTCGTAGAAACTTGCCAACGTCTAGGGAAATAATCAGAGCTGGCAATACAAAGCCCGCCAGTTTTAAATCAGTGAAATGAACAGTTCGCTTGCGCGAATATATGATTAAATAAAAAGTTGTTTTATTAATTAATTAACGACTGTCAGTAATTTAATTATTTGTCAAATAATTAAATGTCGCCAAATAAGTTTGGAGAGTTTCGGTTAAAATGAAAATATACATCGAAATGTTTTGGATTAAAATGAATTCAAAATTTGAAACAAATTTTAAAGTTTCAATGGATTTAAAATTAAAAACAAACTAATCTTTGTTTATCTTGCATAAGTGTTTTGAATGAGAAAAAAAGTACGAGTTTATTTTATGTATGTTAATAATTTAATTGTAGGTCGAAACGCTAATCGTATATTAATACATAATTAATTTAGTCTGTTGTCAAAAAACAAATTGACAGTTAGTTATAATTGTACCCGCTAATTTCTAATAATAAGTGCATTTTCTCTTTTAGGCTTATACAATACCTGCATTAAACTTTTTTAAATAATGTACATAATATAATTTAATTGAATGAATTTTTATTATTAATTTATTCTTTTTATACAAAAATTTTATACAAACGTACATATTTTCTTTCACTATTTACATGATTTTATACATATTTTTGAATACTTCGATTTAATAAAATATTTACATCGTTGAATGTTGTTTTTTGTGCTTCAGTATATCTATTGGTGTTAAATACAAAGTTTGTTTGCAATCTGGACATTCGTAAGCTTGACTATTTTTATTTTTAATTCTGTTAGCAGTACTCTTTGCTTTGTTATCTAAATTATTTGATTCTTTACAAACAACGGAATGCTGCAATTTTTGTATACTTGAGAAAATTCCTGATAGTCCACATTTGGGGCAATTCCACTCATTTTCCAACATATCGATGTGTAGTTTATCACTCCATTCCGTTTCAACTAAACTATAAAAAAAGTTTGTTCATTAGTATTTCTCAGCTTAAAATTTATTATCATTTATACTACATTGCAAATTTAAATATTTTTATTAACTGTTTATATACTTACCAATTATAAGTAATGAATTTCGTTAAACGAACGCCACCTTTTTTTACATGTGGAATGCATGTGAAGTCAGAATCAAACGGATTAGGATCTATAAGATCGTCATTCCCTTCAAAAACGTACAAGTTTTTCAAATTTGCAGGTAAAAGTCGTTTTATAGTATAAGGAACATCGGTGTTCATAAATTCTACAAGATTATGACATAAATCTTCTTCGATGTCATCGATATTTTGATCAGAATTGTCAGAATCTGTAAAATTATAAAATATCGTATTAGTAGGTATTAAGAAATAAAGACTCAATTAATTGTAATACATTATTATAATAAAAAAATTATATATGACTTAAAATTAATTATTTACTTTCTAATTGAAGTTTGAGTAAATAATCCCACTGTTGTCGCAATCTTGTTGCTTTAGCTAATAATATCTGTCCGGAATCAATTAATGGAAATTCTAATGAAAGCCAGGCATCACAAACCATCCTAAAAATCATATTATTAAATAAAATTGATTACAATTAAATTAATAATAGAAAAACGAATGATAAATATATCTTACATTGAAAATGTAGAATTAGTATCGATCTCTTGTGAAAAAAGTAGTAGTGTTTGAGCAGCAGGCATTCTAAGTGTATTTACAAGATAGGGTTTAGTTGTTTCCAAGAGAGACCTGTTATTATGTTGAACAAAATGCAAAAAATTAGCTCCTTATTGTAATTATAATGTTTTAATGGTTAGCACATACTTTACTTACATATAAACTAAAATTTGACGTTTCGAACTCACTGGAAATTTTGATTTATATTCACTCAGTGTAACGATATCAGGTTCATCTAAATGTAAAACTTTGGGATTGTTCCCGAAAAAACCCATTGGATGTAAGCCAACATATGATTTGACTTTTGTATGAAAAAGTTGTTCACTAACGGACTGAAATAATACTTCGTTATAATTATTTATAATTCTGCTTTATTTAAATTGGTAGAAATAATATTAATATTACCTTGCAATAATTATACTCATCCGCGCATGCCAATTGCGGATATAGTCCACTACACAAAATAAGTTTTAACATAATTAAATCTTTATAGCTGCAAGCTGTGGTGGCTTTGACTAAATTTTTCACATCAGTATAATTATTTTTCATACGAAAATCTACATCTTTAATATCAATTTTTCCATCTTCTTTGTGATCGTCTTCGAATTCTATTTCGTACGAATCCATTTTTAATTTTTTCTTCTGATGTGTTTCTGATTGCTTGTAGGATCTTTTTAGAGATTTGAGCAACTTTAATTCTCCGTGTCGCATAGCACGTTCAGCACTAGACATGGAATTGTTTACTTCTGACTGTTTCAATAATTTGCAATCCTGTAGTCGTAACATAATCGTGAATTAAACTATTTGTATGAAAAAATATTTTTCATTAAAAATAAAAGTATACAAACTTGTAATAGTTCTCTAAACTGATTTCTCAGTTTCGTCATCTCATAAAACCTTTGCTCCTCTAAACCACGTCTGTGACACCATTTTCGACTTGAACTTTTTGAATCTTTGCTATTGTCTTGTTTTGTTTTCAGCCATTCTCGATAAGCATTTAATAAAGTTATTGGATCACCATGATCAGATTCTAAGTTTTTTCTCGAAGTCTAAATGAATAAGGACATGACAAAGAATTTAGTTTATCTTATTAGAAAATGAAAAATAAATAAAACAAATTTTTGTTGTAAGATTATAAGTAATCACCTCACACTCAGTATCTCTATAAGCTCTATTTGTAAAAGGACTTTGAACACTTAATGCTGCTGCAAGCGATAATACAGGATCAACTTGATGAAAAATTGAACCCATAACGAGCATTTTGCCAATAGTTATATCAACAGGCAATTTTGCTAACGTTTTTCCAATTGTGGTAAGTTTTTCATTTTCCGTTAATGCTCCCTAAAATTAACAAATTTTATTTTATACACTGAAAATATTTATACAGATTATATATCTCTGAATGTAGTTAATTTGCCAACAAAAATTGTTGATATTTACATGTTCTTTGAGTGATAAAATTGAATTTTCTATACTTTCAGCTGGAGGAACTTCAATGAATGGAAATTTTCGAGGATCAGGTAGACCCATTGCTATCATTTGAAGTAATAAAGAATCCAAAGGGACTCGTTGTAATTCTGGCGTTGAATATCTTTCCAAAGAGTTGTATTCCTTTTCAGTGTATATTCTACATTTTTTAAAATCAATTTTGATTAGTAAAATAAATAATGTACAATTTTATGTAAAAAAAATAAATGAATAAATTACCTATAGCATATACCTGGACCAGTACGACCAGCTCTTCCTTTTCTCTGTTCTGCACTGGCTTTACTGATCCAAAATTCTTTGAGTCTTTGCATTTTACACATTGGATCATAACTCATTTCCTTGACTTTCCCACTATCAGCTACAAATCTTATTCCATCGATCGTGATTGATGTTTCTGCTATATTTGTTGATACCACACATTTTCTAACACCATCAGGTGGGTATCCAAATACCTATATGAAATACATTGTGTGTAAATTATACATATTTTATGATTAAAATGTATATAATAATGAATGAAATGATCATTAATTTATTATACCTTATCCTGTTCTACAATAGAAAGGGTACTGTGCAAAGATAATATGATCCAGTTATTTTTCTTTGATGCATATTCTTTAGCTGCATCTACTACAGCTGTTATTTCACTGATTCCACTTAAAAATATAAGTAAATCTCCTTTCTCTGTACCTATATAAATTACAACAAATTAATTTTTGGAATAAAATTCAAACGTGTATAAAACATAATATTGTAATGGCGTACTTGGATATTTTTCATCGATAATTTGTAAAATCTGTATATAGGGGCTAGGATCAAATCTATCTAGTTTATCATTACTAGACATGGGCCGGTACATTAATTCAATTGAATATAAGCGACCTGGAACCTGCAAACAAAATATATTAAATAAAAAAAAATTCTTTTATATATATACTTATACGTTATATAATATAATAAATAATTTGCACTCTTACTTCTATAATTTTAACATTCTCATTTGCAAAATAATCACAAAATAACTGTATGTTAATTGTAGCAGACATTAATACCAATTTCAGGTCACTTCTTTGATGAACAAGGCACTTCATAATGCCTAATAAAAAATCTCCATGTAAATGTCTTTCATGTACTTCATCGAGAACAATTACATCATATTGAGACAATGCACTTTCACTTGATACCTATTTATTGAATTAAGGCCAAATTTTAGCAATTTAAATTCATATTTTTTGATAGCAGTAACTAAACTTTGTACAGCTATTAAATTCTTGTCATCGTGACTACGTTTTTTGAAAATATAGATATTTTTCTTAGTATGCACTTGTGACTGTTATAAATACCTGTCTTAAAAGTAAACCTTCCGTTATAAAAGTTATTTTTGTATTTCTATTTCTTTGTTTTTCAAATCGTATTTGGTACCCAACTTCATTACGATTTTCTGTCAGTGTTTCATGAGCGACTCGTTTTGCTAAAGATATACATGCAATTCTGCGAGGTTGAGTACAGGCTGAATATAAAAGTTAAACAATTATTTAAATTCTCATGTCTAATAAAATTCGGAAGAATGTTAAAAACAATACAATAAATTTCTCACCGATACTATTATATCCAGCTTGATATAAATACTGAGGTACTTGAGTAGATTTACCACAACCGGTATCTCCAGCTATAATAACAACTCTCTCAATTTTGACAGTTTCAATAATTTCATCTTTATACTGATACACTGGCAGATTATGTTGTTCCTGTCTAAGCTTCTTTAATTTCTGAAACTTTTCTTTCTGTTTAAAATCTAAATAGACGGTAATAATTTGTTCAAATTTCTTTAACCTTTCTTTGGTCAATTCTTTGTGGTCAGGAACTCGACAAAACAAATCACGAAATTTTATATTTATTTTAAAGTTTATCAAGTGCGATGCATGATAATTAATAGGAAATCCACATTCATTAACAGTTGTTGTACTTTCTAAAGTTTGCTCGGGTGTATTTTTTTGAAGAGATTCATATTTTTTCAGAAATTTCCAAAAGTCATCAATATCCTTCACTAAATTAGAATTGGAGTAAAAAACCTTATTTAATTCAGGTTTATAATTTTCAAAGGAAAACTTTTTCTTTGGAATTTCTTCTTCTGCGTATTTGGATTTTTTATGTTCAGGATTGTAAGTATCAGATCTTCCATGTTTGTGTCTCTCTTCCATGTTATTCAGAGTACGAGTAGCGTTTTAAAACAAAATACATAAAATACACAAATTTTCCCCATACGTATTGTTTACACAAACAGCTGATCACTGACGGCTAGCAGTGCTGATGTTCACCCATAGCATTTTCCACTGCCTGACAGTGTGGAGATTTTTAGGCCGGGGCTCGCACTTGAAGTTGGTAACAAAGCGTTCAAAAAACGACTCCAGTTCTCACTTATAAAATACTTCCTCTGTCGTTTTCATTATTATACTAATGCGAGTGAC
>JABFPN010000016.1:0-104867 GCA_022817305.1 Leptoteleia sp. ZL-2020 | reverse complement strand
AAAATTTAATGTGCATGCAAAATTTGAGTTAATTGTTTAATATTTAGTTCTAATGTCATTTGATGATAACCTCGAAAATATTATTAATAATATTTATTAATTATTCATTTGTAAACAAAACAACGTTTTGCGGTTTATATTGCGGATGAACATACAACAACGTTGTTTTGTTTACAAATGAATAATTAATAATTAATAAATATTATTAATAATATTTTCGAGGTTATCATCAAATGACATTAGAACTAAATATTAAACAATTAACTCAAATTTTGCATGCACATTAAATTCTAGTAGCTTTAAATGTTTATTATTAAGTTTACTTACTGCTTCTAAACAACTCATTTCCAATTACAAATAAAATCCGGAATATGTTTGCCTTTTTTTTTTACCTTATTGAAGTTATTGCAAAAACTGTTTTCACATCTCAAAATTACCGCCCATTCCCACCAGTTATGGAAACTAAACATTTTCTACCTAAACACATTATATGCTACTATTGATACGATTGGCAACTAAAAAATTCCCAGAAAAACGCTATTGCAGCGCAGATTCTGTCCTGCAATAGACACCTCGGAAGCACCCAAGGTGATATTTAAGGTCTGCTGTCACGGAGTTAGTGCCTTTTATAATAAAAATTTAATTATTTAATATTTTATGATATACAGACCAGAGCGCCATTCTGTGGACACGGGAGTGTGATTAGGTTCAAAAAAGTATGTGCACTGGTGAATATTCTCAAAGAATAGTGATTTCTACGATTTCTTTGTCGTCTGCTCGAAAAGAAGCAGTAGAAATCACTATTCTTTGTGAATATCCATCGGTGCATATATTTTTGCGAAGCAAATTATACTCCCGTGTCCATAGAATAGCGCTCTAGTCCGTAGGTCATAAAATATAAATTATTTAAATTTTGATTACAAAAGACACTAACTCCGTGACTACAGGCCTTGCACTTGCCCTTAAACATCACCTTAAATCCAAAAATATACTATAATATTGTTATAAATGGAAAATAATATTGTTATAAATGGATATAGCACTTTTACATCCTCTTAGAACCTTATTCACAGCATCGACACACGCACGCGACACGCGCACACCATGATTTTTTAGCGTGGCATCACTGTTTTGTTTGTATGTATGCATGTATGTGTGTGTATGTATGTATGTATGATGTAGCATTGCCAACCTACAAATAATGGTGTGCGTGTGTCGATGTTGTGAATACGGCTCGAAATCAGCATAAAAAAATTGACTGATCGGACATGTGCGAGTTTGTACGCCTTGGTTAAGTTCTAGTTTTCGATCTACAACCCAACGTTTGTGTTGAACTAACCTTAATATAATAATATATTGAATAGAAATTTTCAACAATAATAAGTCGTTTCACACGCAAATAAATAGTGAATATCATTTATCTATATAGGTTTTTATAAATATGTATAAAAAGACATTTCAATTAATTCCAATTTGGAGGAACGGATTATTTTTAAAACCCTTAAAAAATAATGTATTCATTTTACCAATACAAAATATTCCCGTTTCTGTATTACCTAGGTATGTAATATACTACCGCAATTACAGCACTTATAATAAATATTATGAAAGGAAACAAGAAAAACAGTTGCAAAATATACTTAAAGAATTAGAAAACGATGAAGATGGTGATTATTACAATGACACTACTTCTATTCATATTACAAAAAATGATGAAGCTGCACAGGTGAAAATTGATGAATTTCGAAAGGACCCAGAAAATGACAAAATCTACAAAATGCTGGAACTAGAGTTAGACTGGTACAGGCAGGAAGACAAAATGGTTCCAAGTAAATTAAAACCACACGAAATGTTACATTTATTAGAAGTCAGAGGTGTAAGAAAAATGTAAGTGTTTATTTGATAAATATATATCTGAGCAAAAGCTTAAATAAACATGTATATATACATGTACAAATATATTTTTGAAGATTTCTAATAGCTGCAAAAGAAAAAAAAAATTTAATTATGTAAAGAATTAAAACATTTTCAAGAAAATATAGTAAAGCTCAATTAATACCTTCAAATCTAAATAATTTTATTTTGTCTCCATTTATGGTTGAATGATTTTTGTTTGTTTTTTTTTCTGTGCATTCATATTATATAAAGTCTTTAATAGCAAATGTTTCAAATTTTAATAAAAATATAATATGGAACGCAATATTAATGAAATAGTTGACATGAATATTAAATTTATTATTAAATAATAATTACATTTTTTTATAGGAAGTATTTAAAATATCTATGTATACTTGAAATCAAGAAAGATAAAAAGGTGCAAAAGCAATTGGAAGCTCGAAAACAACTTGAGGAATATAGAGCATCATTAGGACCTGAAGACCTTGAGAAAAAAAAATTCGAATATAATTTGCGGGGAAACAGTTTATTTTTGCGAATATATCAACAAACCATAAACAATTTATATAATAATAATGTCCTTAAATCCATGATGTTTGGAAATAGAATTATTTTTGATTGCAGTTATGATAGATTTATGAGTCCTTTTGAAATTAAAAGCTGTGCTAAACAATTAATGCACGCCTACAGTACAAATCGTATCCATGACAGACCTTTCTATTTTCACTTGTGCAATGCTAAACGAAATTCTGTATTTATGCAAAAATTACAGAATTTTATTCCAACGCTTTATGATGATGATTTTCCAATGGACATCTCGGAGAATTCATATTTAGATTTATATGATAAAAAGGAATTGTGTTATTTAACACCTCATTGTAGAGAAGAATTAAAAATATACGATCCCAACACAACTTATATAATTGGTGCTTTTGTAGACAAGGTATACAGTTGTTATATATATGTTAACATTTTATATAGTTTATTTAACTTCATTATATGCTTAACCATTATGGAAATTTTTACATTAAAAATATATTGGCAGTTATAAAAGTTTTCATCACTCACAGAAGGAAATACCATCTCCCTCCCTAGGGAGTTTCAGAAAAATGGCATTTCTCATTCCCCGAGTGACAAAAAACTATGTATGTACTAAGGGAGATTTACGAAAATCTACATCTCTTGCTATTACAACTTCACACGAGAAGATGGATTTCCATTTGAATCTCTCTTTGTGCATAAATAGTTATTATATTTATGTTTAATTAGAAGTTTATATACCAAAATTAAAGCATAATTTTATAATCATTAGTTATATAATATTGAAAATATGATGAAAATTCCGTATCTAATTTAATTATATTTCTTTTCAGACGAATAAACAAAACATTTCATTGGCGAAAGCAAAACGCGAAGGAATTCGGATGGCTAGATTTCCTTTGGAATTATTTTTAGCTTGGGGTTCAGGTTCGACAAAAAATTTAACATTAAATACTTGCTCAGATATTATGCTAGATATACAAGTGGGCAACAATTGGCATGATGCAATGAAACATATTCCAACACGTAAACTAAGATCAACAAGAGAATACGTAATGAAACATGAACTTAAGAAACCACGTAATACTATTGAAAGAAAAGAGGATAATGATGAAAGTAATAATTTGTATGACAAAATTACAAAAACCATAACTCCAAATTGGCAACATCAAGTTGAACAAAAATCACAAGAGGAAGCACTTTTGATACAGTTAGAAAAAAATAAATCACTTAAATATAACAAGGGCAAAGAAATACTTCGTCATAAATTAAAACAAGATATGGAGAATGGTAATAAAGATTTTTCTTTTAATTCAAGAGCTAATATGAAAAATAAATGGAATTTATAAAAACTGTGTATAATACATTTATTTCCCATGTACATATATATATGTAAACTTAAGATCTTAAAATAAACTATTATTTATATGAAATACTGAATTTTTAATGACTAGAATAAATTGATTACTTTTTCTCATTAAAATAATATACAATTTTTTTAAATTGTATCCAACAGTAATTTTGTGTTTACAAATGCATAATTATTTTGGTGAAAAAATAAAAAAACTTTATTATATATGATAGATAAACTGGATATTATAGGTTTAATAAAAATCTCATAATGTCAATGGTTTAATTTACATATTATTATTTAAATTAATGCTTAAATTAAAACTTAAATACTACTTTTATTGTATAAAATAATAGGTTGTATATTACATGTGGAACATACTATATATATATTAATAATTGAAGTTAAGATAATTAATAAATATATAATATAAATACTTATAAATAGTTTCAAATTAATCACTTAGCAGAAATGTCCTTTGTATTGTCTTTATCTACATATAAAGCAACATATATAAATAAAGGTAGGTGCACAGTTGATGACTATTATGATAATATTACAATTCACACAAACTAACAATTAATATTAGGAATATTCACATTGAAATAATATTTAAAAAATCCCAGCTTTAGTTTGTATAAAAGTTATTTTTTACAGTAATAAATATGAGTTCATCTAGAAAATCTTGTTATATTTGATATCATTTGTGTAAAATATATCAAATATTTAAGAAGTCTACGTAACGACAATTTACATTACAAAACTTAGTAGTAAATACAATGAAAATTTATCGATTATTTAAGAAAAATCTAGGCTACTGGCTTGAAAACTACGCTTGAATGATACGTGCGGGTACAATTGGTGCCATTCTTGAACTTTACTGTCACTTATTCCTTCGCAAAAACTGATATCAATCATTCTCAGGTCCGGACAGTTACGTAAAAGTCGTAAACATATTTCAGGTGTAAGTGAACGTGCGCCTAATAAATCCAATTGCTGCAGTCGTCGACATAATAAAAGAGGCTCCAAATCACGATCTGTTATTCCCCTTAAAGCTGCTAAGAAAACTTTTTCCAATGAATGGCAAGAACTCAAAAAAACTCGCAAGGCATCGCCAGGAACACCCATTCCAGTACTAAAAAAAAAATATTTAGTATTAATGTAACAATATTGCTTTTTGAAAGCATAAGTGAAGAACGGAATTGCAAAAATTGACAAATTCTTACAAAATCAAAAACAAATTTTAAAATATAGTACTCGGCTGCTTTTGAATTCTCATTTTTCATTTGGATAGTAATAACGTAGTAAAATTGATTATGATTTAGTCATTAATTAAAAATTAAAAACGAATGATTTTATAAATCTGACATTAAACAATTAGATCAAAATATATAAATTTATATATCTTAAACATTGAATATCATCATATATCACAATAAATTAATTATATTTTATATCTTACCACCATCCAAAGTCAACTTCTTTTAAATGTGTACATTTAGCCAATGCTCGTACACCATGAGGAGTTAAAGTTTGAGCTTTCCAGAAATCAATGCTTTCCAATTTCAAACATGAACATGATATTTCTAATGCAACATCATCCATATTAAGACGGTCGTGCATTCCAGCCAAATTCAAGTGACGCATTTGTTGATTATTTTTTAAAATGGAACATAATGTTTTTGTTTCGACGATAGTCCTGTATAGTTCTAAACGTTCAAGATTATGGAGATTTTCAAGGTTTTGAAAACCATCATTAGTAATTGAAACACAATTTCTGAGACACAATTCTGTAATAAAATTTCATAATTAATACTGCACTATAAAATAAGCGTTATTATTACTACATTGAAATTTTTTATACATAAAAATTTTACCTTTCAAATTTCTACAAATTTTCGATATTTCTCGAATGACATCGTCGTTTGTAAATTTGCAGCAATTTAATCTTAATTGAGTTAAAAGATGTCCACAATTTTTCAAAAATCCTATAAAGTCTTCTGGAAGAATGGTATCATAATTTCCACACCAAGATAAATCGAGTCGTTGTAGATACTTGCATCTAGTTGCCAAATTATTTAGCGCTGTTGCATTTATGCAATACCAATATGGTTTTAGATTTAAACTTGTGTATAGCAAAGCATCCCGTGCAATGTTATTAAAATGCTTATTTAATTTACAACACCGAGACAAGGATTTTAAATCTAAATTTTTTAATATCATCAGTACGGTTTCATCCTAAAAAAAATGTATATCAAAATAAGAAACATGTTTGTCATTATTTAACATATTTATGTACGTCCCTTTGACAGAATTTGCTGTTATAACACTGAGAGAGATACTATGGATAAAATCCAATAATTCAGCAGATTTTCATTTTTTTTTTTTTCAAAGTTTAGATTAATTTTTACCACAGCTATAATAGAGAACAATTTGAAATCAATTAACAAATTGTTTACCAGAGATTATTGGAATTTTTCCATAATATTTCTCTCAGTGAAGGGTTACATATAATAGGTAAGCATAGGCCTGAATAAGCTATATACCAATATAACATACCGGGAGTACGGAGAAACTGCCACAAGTATCACTGTTATTGAAATTAAAAACATCTTGATCATCTCCATTAACAAGACAATTTGAGGTAGAAGTTGAGGATAAATTAATGTCTTCGATAAGTTTAGGAAACTCTTCTTGCAAAAACTTTTGCAAACTATTGAAAGCCTCCGCAATTGGTGGAATGTATTGATAATGCAGGCTCAATTTTGCTGCCAGCTTTCCTTTAGGAACTTTATCCATTATTTTACTGAAATTTGTTCGATTCAATGATTAATAAATTTTAAATAAATTTAAATTTCCTCATCTTACATTATATAATTATAATTATTTTATAATTGTCGTTAACAGAATAGCAAGGAGTATTACAAATTTTATGCTACCTTTTATAAAGTATACAATGTTTATTAAGAGAATTTTTCAGTTTCTTCAAATCTTCATTTATTTTGGAGATATCGGGTGTTAAGTTCTGAGCATCTTCATTGCTATTAGACGTACTGCTTAAGTCGCGCAATAAACTACTAAGATTAACATCTCGAAAACCTATGCTTGGTAAAAGTAACTCTGTGGTTCCAATTAATAATACTGCATCCAGCTCAGTGTAATAATCTAATAAACTGTGATTGAATTCTAGTCTTATGGTTTTTGTTTTAAAGTTGCAAAAGCATAATGGAGGAGAAAATATTCTTGGTTTATGTGATACCACTTGTGGAGGGCCGCTCCACATTTGATGCCATTCTCCATTACTATCTCTACCCCATATAGCTACTACACTTCCAGGATTATATGTTTCATAGATAGATATTCGAACGGGGTAAACAAACTGATGAAATTCGAGATCTGTAAATTGGAAATAGATATTTTCATTACAATCATGATTTGTATATTTTATTTCATATTTCATTTAAATTATAGCATATAAAAACTTATAGATGCTAACATTCATTATAATAACAATTTTTCAAGAAAATCTCATGGTTATATTAGTAAAAAATTACCTATGAAATCCTGACTAACCACTGGACCATTATTTTGTGGCATATAATCAGATAATTTTGATGGTGCTTCTTCCCACCATCTTCCATATGTTCTCTGCAATTATTTAGATATATTTTTAATTATAATACAGAAATGACAGACATGATAAATATTTCTAAATTAATTTAAGTGATGTTTAATTTAAAAGAAAGATTATACTTTTATTTTAATATTGCATAAATTAAAAATAATGATAATAATAACAAAAAAACGATGAAAAACTATTTTTAACTTAAAATATGACTTTTATTGTGGTCAATTTCTAGATCTTAATATTGTTATTAGTAAAGAAAATATATAATTATAACAAATAATTAAGTATATTAACAGTTTCTCACACAAATTATTTTTAAATTC
This sequence comes from Leptoteleia sp. ZL-2020, assembly GCA_022817305.1. Lineage (NCBI taxonomy): Eukaryota > Metazoa > Arthropoda > Insecta > Hymenoptera > Scelionidae > Leptoteleia > Leptoteleia sp. ZL-2020. The sequence goes on along the minus strand of JABFPN010000016.1, from coordinate 97,129 downwards.
ACTTAACAAACTATTAATAAATAGTTGTAAGTTAGTGCCATTGATAATCTAATCTAATAATAATCTATATATTATCAATGGCAATTAACTTACTACTGTTTAATAGTCTTATAAATGACAATTTAAAATAACTTTGCTTTAAAAATATAAATATTTATTTATATATAAATAAAAAAAATAAAAAGTAAAACTATTAAAAGCATGTGGGATTTACAACATTTATTCTAGTATAATATAATATAATAATATATATTTAATTATAATTATAGTTTGACTTGTTTATAAAAATAGTGTTTAAAAAAACCAGTTTAGATGTTATTATTAAATTAAATGTTTTGTTGTATCAGTTTACGTTACTTTTTATAATAAAATTCCTTACAGTTAATTAAAAAAAATGTCGTCAATAATAAAAAAAAAGTATTTAACATAAAACATTTACCATAACAAAAGCTTGTGGAAAATCCCCATAATCAGGAAATTTACTCGGATTGCCAGCAATATTGTATGCCGTATAAGAAATACTAATATTACTCCCATACTGAGAGCTGAAGTCACTGACTTCTTTTACAAACTGTTCCACGAAGCAAACTGTGTCCCCATTTTCCTCTTTGTCTTTTTTCACAGACACCAGTTCAAGCTTAGTCTCGTCGCAAGACAACATGTCATGCGTAATTGATTATTTAACCGGAACACAAACAATGATATTATACAATTCTTTGAACTTGTATTTTTGAGTTTATTTTGTAAATCACACAAGTATCAAAGTTAGTTTACGTTCTTTTAACACATGACTTGTACTCTTTTTCACCACAATGTATTTATAATCACTGCGCAAGATTACGATTCTGAATGAGTTTTATTTTTCAACGGGCAATATTTTATTGCGATAATAACGATAAAACTTGACACTATTCACATCAAACGTAAATCTGATGATAAACCAACTCGGACGACTGAAACACAACTGCAAGCGAGTAACGCCATGTCCAAATGAACAGCTGTTTTTTTGCTACACCAGCGCCATCTATGTTTAGGAAACGTGTGTTCATTAATTGCCAATAGGTTTTTAAATTCATTCTTAAATTCATATACCACGATTAAATATACGTTTATATAAAATTATCCAGCTATTTAAATTTATAATTGTAATATTCATAAGACGTACGCAAAATTATCTTTTTTTTTAATGTAAATAATACAATTAATAAATAGCTAAATAATATATTATTACAATTAGGTTTATAAATATTTTTTTATCTATAAATTATATTTTTTTTCAAAACATTCCTTTTAGAAAAATAATATGCTTCTTTTAACTGCATAATTTTGTTAATAAACAATTCAAGTATATCTCAGTATCGTAAGAACACCAGTCTTAGGTGCTCAGGGCCGTATCAAGAAGCAACGATAGTTATTTAAAAAAAAACAATTAACTATCGAATCGAATAGAATATTCTATTTGATGAACAATTACATTTAGAAGGAGAAAAAAAAGGTCGTCGATTTAGTGAGAAAAGGTGTGAAAAAAATTTTTATAAAGGAATTAGTCAATGGATCGGCGACAGATGAACGTCGGCTGCTAAGCTCAGCTGGTGTCGTGCGGGATTCTCGTTGGTGCTTTTTCGTCAATGCAATTGAATTTAGTCGCACGCAAGAGTGGTGAAAAAAAAGATGTCAAGTGAAATGAAAGTGAAATGAATTTATTGGGATTGAACCGCATTTAACTGAATAGCTTTTCGTCTGGGCGTTGCCTGTTGTGAGTGTCAACTTGTCATACCGAATCTTTGACAATGAGTGAAAATTACATGAGGTTAGGTAGGTAAAAGTTTCGTTACGTATATTTCAGAGTTCAAATAAGGATAGGGTTTGCTCGTGCACTTATCGCGTATTATTACAGCCATTTAAATCGTTTGATAACATGTGTTACAGTTTCAGGAAAACCACCTGCATCTTACCTTTCATGATTTTCACTTGATATTTTGATTATTTTTATACTCAATTTATTGTTTTATTTAATTGATGATTCATCTGCTTGTTCATTAATAATGTACTTTTTATATTCTGCTTCAGTATTGCAAATATATTTATTGATTGTATTATATGTTCGTATTTGTTTCAAAAATTAAAATACGTTTTATGAATTAAATACAAATAGATTTTTACATAAAAATATCTAGAAATAGTTACATGTTTTTTCGTTTCTCTGTTAACACTGAATACTTGTAGCTCAATATTGATTATTGTAATATTTGTACATATCACATTTTGTTTGTTTGTATATGTTAATTATTAGTAATATATTTAATACTGATATTTATTAAAACATAACATTATGGCTCAGTGAAATTAATTATACCCATTTAGCTAATTGAAAGCAATGTACAAATATTTTACATATATTAATTTGAAATTGTTGTGTTATAATAAACAATGAAATAATTACTCTATTACGAATAAAGAATTAATGTGAATATATTTGTGACTGTATTACAATATTTAATGTCTAGCCATATCACTATAATTATCTTGTTTCACTGTTTAACCAATTTAAACTCAGCAATTTAGCACTGCCATCATAATTTAAAAGTGCCAACACTTGTTTATCTCACTTCAATTATTAACTTTTCCTTCATTATATAAACTAGTTTGTATATTATAGTATATTTATTCATTTATTAATGAAATAATCTCAAAATATACAAATTGTTGTTGTATAATAAATGTTTAAACTGATTTCAATGCATTTTTAAATTAATATTAACTTTTAATACAAACAAAACCATACAAATTTAATTTTTATTGTTTAATTCCAAGGTGCTTATAATATAAATACTTTTTTCATTATCTTTCTGTGAATACATATCAATAAATACTTACATGAAAACATATCAATAGCATTCATTATGAATACTATTGATTAAACAAATGTGTTGCTTAGTATTGTTATACCTCCTGTACTGTTTTTATTGTCTATTTTCATTATTACTGCAATTTTGATTTAAAGTAAAAAATATAATTTTTCATTTTTCATTTTATTTTGACCAAATTGGACTATATTTATCTCTAAAAATTTTATGTTTAAAAATTTATGATTACTTCTAAAAGTTTTAAGAAAAGTAATGTATACAGTGAAAAATGAAAATAAGCTTTATATATTTATTAAATATTTTCTGAAATAAATAAATGTATGAATTGAATATTCTGCTTCTATCCACAGAGAGCTATGAGATGCTCAAAGCTCTGTACAATTTCAAAGCAACTTTTGCTAAAACACTCAGTTTTCAAGAGAATGATTACTTCATATTGTACCAAACGAATACGAAGCAAAAAAACTGGTGGCAGGTAGTTAATCAAGTCGGACAAATTGGATACATTCCATCCAATTATGTGACAACAATTAAGGTGGGATTTTTACAGTTTTATTACATTGATTCTTATTATATTTATTATACAAAATTAAAAGAAATGGTAAAAGTTTAGTTTAGCAACAGGTTCAATATGAAGAACACATATTAAAATTAGGCGATATAATATTTTTGTTAAATCTAATAAAACTAACTTTTAATAAATAATTCAAAGTTAATTTTTTAAGCCATATTGTTTACTCAATACTTTTAATATTCTGCACTTTTATTTTCACTTCAGCTAAAGAAATAATAAAATGTGAATGTTGCATACAATTTGTCAAAGTTATAACTTTTATTAATTTATAAATTTAATTTATCAGTGTAAATAAGTGTTTTTTTTTTGTATATTTATATTAAATTTATGTTTCAGGTTCAACCTCAATTTTTAATAGATTTTCTAGACAATTGTATTCAATCTTTACATTCAAACAAAGTCCAACAAGAAGGTTCTTTAAATGTTGACAAACAAGATCTCCTATTAAGATTAGTGGAAAAAAAGCGACAAGCTGAGTTAGGAAAAAGGCCTAAAAAGCAAGCACCAATGCCTCCAGACTTTGGGAATACAACTCCAGTAAAAGATAATAATGGTCTTCCTGCGTTAACCAAATCTGATGAGACAAAGATTACACCAAGTAATACATCGTACGAAACAGCCTTGGCTGATTTAACAAATGATGACACCGAATCTAAAATTGCTCTTCAAAATGATGCTCAAAGTAAACGTAGAGCTTCTGTGCCGCGACAAACCAGCTCTGATATCAAACCAAGTCAAAAGCAGCATTCATCCGAAGTGAATCGAAGTCAATCACAGGGTAACATTAAGTTAAAGAATCTGCCAAACCAGTCACCAACTAAAGAGGAAAATAAGTCTTCCAATCTTATAGAATTCAATTCGAGAACTGCGTATCTTTTGTTAGACGAGGTGCGCAAAAATACGCAACTCAGTTACGAGATGTCCAAAGTTGCAGTGACCGTGGTGATATCTAGTTTGAGGCAAATACTGCCAGAAAACATGAACTGCTATTTTGACGCAGTGCTCGAGCAACTCCAGGCACCGATCAATGTGCCAAAAAATTATGTCGAAGAAACGTACGATGCCAATAGATTGAAAGTGATTTTTTCAGAATTAACCTCGTGTAAAGAAGATTCTCAGCAAAGGAGTTGGATGCTGCATGAAGATGAATCAATTATTGTCGAGTATATTAAGGAACTGACATCAATTTTGGTATCCAATTTAACTTACTTTTTGTTTAATTTTAAATTTTAATAACAGTTTTTTCTAAGTTTTATTACTCATTATATAATACTTATGTTGTGTTTTGTTTTAATTAAAATTTTAAATAAAAAGGGTAGTATTTATTGAGCATTGTTAGATAGAAATGAATTCATTTATTGGTATTATTTTTTAATTTTACACATTTAGAAATAATTTAATTTATCATTTGTAGACAAATGCAGATGCTAATGTTTCGAGGCACATTTTAAGACAGGATCAGTACGAAGGAGTGTCAACTTTAATTCAGTATTATCAAATGGAAACTAGATGGACGATTAGGCAGTTATTGCTCCAATCATTTGGCATTATGTGCAGCCTAGATCCAGTGGCTCTAACTATCATGCTGAACAGTATCTTGCCTATGGAATTGGCAAGGTTCGTTTTATTAACAATTTATTTCGTAATTATTAAAATAAAATTAATTTTAATGGTATTATTTATATATTTATATTGCAGAGATATGAGAAGCAATCCGCGAAATGAAGCAAAGTTAAATTATTCTGCCCTTTTATTAACAATGATATTTTCAATGGGAGAACCTATGCCAGTCACACATTTAGGTATGTAGATAAAATTATGCTATTTATTTAACATTTAATATCAATATTTATCAATAATAATATAATTTTGTTATTCTTACAGAACAATTGGGGCCTGACTTTGTTTCTTTTTTGCTTAATTTAATTGAAGATCCGCCAGATTCTGATTATGAAGATCGCATTCCTAATTCGTTTGTTAATTTAATTTTATCATATAATTTACAATTTACGAATTCCGAAAATATAGTCATTAATGCGTTAAAAGAAAGAACCTTAGCCAAAATTTTTACTGAAAAAATTCTATTCTTAATCAACAGAGAAGGTATTGGTTAAATTTCGTGATATACTTATTTTTTTTTTTTATATAAAATTAATTAATCAATAAATATTTACAGATGATCCTGTTCGTATATTTGACCATGAACCAGCGCCCTGCCATTCGGTGCTAAAAATGTTTATTGATTTATTTGGTAATGATACAACAGCTTCGTTATTTTACACAAATGACGTTAAAGTTTTGATTGATATTATTTTACGACAACTTTTGGATATAGCTCCGGGTGATAAAGTAATTAAACATTAATATTAATAATAATAATTTTTCATTTTAATGTAAAAGTAAATTAAAGTGAAATGTTATTTTCAATTTTACAGCGCAGACAATATTTAGAATTGTGTCGAAGAATATTGAGAACTTCAGGGTACAATGAACATCATCACCGTGCTGATGATGTTTTAAAATGCTTTACAAGGTTAGTGCAATTTACTCAGTGTTTTAAATTGGTTGAAAAATAAATTTTAAAGATAGAATCGACAAGACTACTTTAATTGTAATAATAAATATTTTACTTTTTAAGGATATTTTGTGAGGAGACGTCAGAAAGTCAAGAAGATCAGCAATTGGTTCGTGAAATTGGTAATGAATTTCCACATTTATTCAAAATGTGACCTCCACTTGAATCTTCCCCGAATGCTCAAATCGAGGAGGATCTACAAACGCTGGTGTAAAAACAAATATCTCACAAGTACTTGTTCCACTTTATTGCTTTTTCTTCTCCAATTGCATAAAAATCCAAAGATTCTCTCTCAATTTAATAAATGTTACATATTACATAAAGGAATACGTAAATTCTTTATATTAACATAACATTACTTCTATAAATTTTATGACAAAACAAAGATTTATTTTAACTTTTAAATAAAGAGTATCGATATGAAAGTTAATGAATAATTGATGGCATGATAATCAAAAGAGCATCTGTGTTGATATTTAACTATTATCTCTGCATATGTAGAACTTTTATAGCATTTTATAAGTGATAGTCATAATCTTTCGATCAATTTTCTTAGAATATTTAATTTTTAGAACAATTAAATATATATAAGATAATACGTAACGAAACTGTGAAGCACATTCGAGTCCAATATAATTTTAAATGCACAATTTAATCTCATTGCACAAATAAGTGTTGATACTAATTTTAGCATGACTTGAAATGTTTAATATTAAGAGAAGCGTTTTTGATTCTAGTTTTAAGGACGTTATTATTAAGTAGATATGTATTTTATGAACTATTTTATGATTCCTTCATAAGCCATATAATTTTTATATCTACCACATTTAAAGCCATTTATTGCGTTATGGATATTTAGTTACGTCATAAACAAATTGTATTATTAACAACGAAAATATATATTTTTTGATCCATTTAAATAAGGACAATTAAATATGGACATTAAACAAATAATGGTATTTAGAACAATTTAATGTCCATTTAGCGAGATGTATACAATGAATAGTAGGATATAAGAAGAAGAATATCAGTGGCTTGATGTCATTAGAGAACATACTTATATATAAAAATCTACATTTTGTTCTCAAACAGTCGGATGAGATTTAAAAAAATTATGATTTTTTTAAATATAGAATTCCTGTTAAATGTAATATGTACAGTAAAATACTCCAATTTAATTTGTTAATTGTTTTAAACTTAATATATCTTCGTTATATGAAAATTAATATTACAAATAAATTCTATGAAAGTGTAAGGCAGATATTTTATTATGTTCTTACCTTTTCCTAATATATTATAAATTTTAATCAATACGTATTTAACTTCACATAATATTTTGTTTTATTTTTATAATAATATATATTCAATAGATTTTTAGTTCAAAAAATAATCATAAAAATACCGAATTAAATATTGCACAATTTAATTATTATGAAAATATTCTTTCATTGTACGTATCAGAAAATTCTTATAATCCTTGGATTATCTAGTTTTGAATAATTGATGATAATAATAATTCTAAACAAGATAAAATACATCCTAAATTAAACTTTATTGAAAAGGAATATAATATATTTGTTTATTTATGGCTTCACTTATAATTCATACATTTGAATTTCAAATTATAATATATTTTACAATAACGTCTAATATCGCTGATGTATAAAATTTTTTACGAGTTTTCTTTACGTAAGAAGCATCATATATTATTAATTATATATTGAATTATTTATGCATTCATTCGTAAATAATTTTTGACATTAACGAATTAAACTTATTCGAAGAACAAAATTGAATTTATAAATATAATTTCATTACAGAGCATCCAATTTATAACAATAAAGATTACTCGCAAATCTTATTTCATTTGTGTACAAGTTTAGTTATCACATGTAAAATCATTGATTGAAGTTACTAATTTAAATATTTAGATAATCGATATACTTTAAGCAATAATCAAGTTCATTATTCGCAATAAATATTTAATTACATGAATTTAAATGAGTGCATCACTTAATAAATTACTTTTATATTTAAAAAAAATACATTAAATTAAAATCGTGTCATATAAATAATAATAAAGTAGAAAATTTTTACAATTATTTTTGTAATCATCCATTGTCAATTTATCTTTTTAGATTTAATTGTTAGTTTAAATTTTTTTTATAGAAACGATACGGTACCGTTATCACGCTCTATTAACACGATTTTTATCCACTTATAAACCGATATGTTTACAAATTGACCTGAAATAATAACTAATTTACAATATCAGATATAGAATAGATTTTTACATAATCAAATTGATATTAAAATTACATTAAATTTTTAATCACAATAACAATATTGACTTAAGATACACACAAAAAAATCAATTTACAACATAGACACTCTGGCGGTACATGTTTTGAGTGACGAAAGAAAAGGTACACTGTCAAATGTTATTCAATGAGAGGCGTCAATTTTCAATATAAATTATTATAGTTTGCTTCACCGATAGTTGTACTTTTTGGTCAATTAGCTCTCATTGTTATGTATCATTTTATCAACTACAATAATGACAATTCGCAGGCTTATACAAAAAAGTACAAACAACAATAACAATATACTATACACTTCATGTCCAAGTCAACGTCAGGATATCGTCAATGCAGTTTTGTCGAAATCAATTGACTCGTCATACTTTAACAATTACATTATGTACAATTAATTTGCGTTCGAATTCCAATCAACCCTCATGCGGCTACGAATTAATCACGTACGTTATCCAATCCACGGTTTTTGCCACTCTGTGGTATATTCCTGGTTGTCCCGGTTGCGCGCAAGAGTAACCCGCTGAAACTATTCCTATTAAATACCATCGTCCAGTTTTCTCCAACATTAATGGTCCACCACTGTCACCCTATAATATTTTCATGTCAATAATTAAGATTTTTTCATTTCTTCTTATACAAATTGTACATCTGAAGTTTTTTTTTTCATCAACTTTTTACCAAGATATTAGTAATATTTGAAATGTACCATTACGATTTGAGAATTAAAATCATCGTATCAAATTTTTCAATTAGATTAATATCTTATTTTATTTAAATAATAATTGCAATTGTAAAGATTAATAAATTAACTAACTTGACACGAATCTTTTCCTCCCCCTCGGTATCCGGCGCACATCATTTCATCGTAAATAACGACATTGATACCATTAGATCGGTGCCATCTTTCGCAAACCCTATTATCTATAACAGGCACATCAACAGTTTGCAAAGTTTTCGGCCGTAATCGGGAACCTGAAATACACATTTCGATTAATATTGTAATATTTTAACATGTTTTGTGTTAATTACTTTTGAAAAAAAAATATGTTTGGTTTTATTTTAATATGTTTGGAAATTACCGGCTTGCAATGCTCCCCAACCAGCAGCCCAACCATATTGTCCCAAAAAATCTTCATTTTTTTCGGGTAAACAAATGGGACTAATGTGCGGCATGTAATGAACTGGCCTATCTAATCTCAGTACAGCGACGTCAAATCTGCAATTAATAATTAATTCGATTTTTATATATACTTAAAATTGTAAAATGAGTATTTCCTGCTAAAAAAACATGGAATAAAATGAGATTCGAGTGTAATTTGGATATAATTATACAAATTAAATATTTAAATTATTAATAATAATAATTAAATTACACATATATAATTTGAGTATACATTGATTCAATTTTACCTATCAGCTTGAGGAGTAAACTTGAAATAGGGGTGCACTCTAATTTCCCTTACTCCAAAAGTGTACGCTGGCAATGGTTCTGTGGCAGAATTAACGACGTAGTCTCCAAGTGTGACCTGCACTTGACGAGCCGATGCTCTAATACAATTTACAATAAAATTTTAATTAATCATGAAAACAATTTTTCGTTAACTTATCAATACAAATAATTATATAGATTGACAATTCAGAAATAAATTTGGAATTGGTAAAATGTATTGAATGAAGGGTGTTTAAATACAATTGAAATAATTAATTGTTCTTACTTAGCTACGCAATGTCCCGCTGTAACGACGTGAAATCGATTGACCAATGTTCCACCGCATCTGCTAGATCCAATTCTTATGTAGGCCTTCGTACAGTACAAAAAATTGCACAATTAATATGACAACAGTTGGCAAAAGTCATTATTTTTAATAAAAATCTAGCAAGCAAAAGTTTTCTTAATTTCTTTTTAGTTATTTAATATTACATTTTAACACAAAGAGGACCAAGTGAATTTCAAAATCGGATTTAAATGTTTTGAATACGGATTTAAATGTTTTGTTTCGGTAAAACGTAACGTCCTATAAAATGATTTCGCAAAATGAGGACATTATATTGTCAAGTTGTCAATAAATTGAAAACTTTAATTGACATTTTTGCAATAACATGTCCTTGTTTATACAACGGATACTCTTCAATTGCTGCAACATTTTTTTAGGATACCGCGATTTTCCAACAATAACGATTAAAAAGTAAGAAAGTCAACTTCTGTGGAAATTACACTTTATTTCAATATTCTAGATATTTCATAAGTAGCTGTTACTAAAGTCATTTGCACATGGAAATGTTAATTATGAAATTGTTACGGTTTTATTTTTATTGCCACTTGATAAGGTTTCCGTAAATTATTATTTAATTCCTTTTGGTAATACGTATATTGTTGTACTTGTGCTTAGTTTTATTTTTCCATAAAGTAGAGTAACGATAATCACCTGCCATGGGAAATTACCAAAACCGGCCTCATCTCCACCAACGATTCTCCTTTGGGCAGTCTGCTTATTGGCAGATATACCACACCCTATTAAACATATAATTTAATATATGTATATATATTTATTAAATCATATTTGTTCATTTGTAGTCGTGATGAAAATAAAAGTAAAATTTGATTAGCGTTGAGAGTGAAATTAAATATGAGTCAAATAAAAGAATTACAATTAACTGGAAAATGATAAACTTATTTTTTATGTATCGATAATTAGGGAATAAATATTTATATTCAAATCTGTTATATGGTGAACATTTATACAGATAAGAAAACTTTTTTTTTTCAATATTACTGATTCATGCAAATCAGTTAGTCATATTGTAGTGAAATAAAAGTTTAAAAGACGATAAAATCATGCAAATTTACAGTTATGATAATTTAGTACAAATTAAATGATATTTTCTAATACTGTAATATAAAATAAAAAATATATTGTTATTATAATTGAGTTTACATATTTACAAATATGAATATCATACAATTGATACACGTTTAATAAAGTACATGAAAATAAGAAAAAAATTCAAATAACTGTAAATGCTATCAAACGTTTTTATACAAAAGCAATTTACATAAATAATATGAAAATGTAAAGAAAATTACAACTTTTTTTTAGTTCTCATTTAACAGCAGTTATACATTTTTCTTTCTGTTATGTACAAAAATCTTATGCGTTTATTTATACATTTTCATCTTATTGTATATGTACATATAAATACAATTTACACAAGCAATAATAAATTTGTTAATATATTTCATAATTATGATAAATTACGAAATTTGTTATAACATTTTGTCAACCCCTTTCAAGATGCTTAAATATATCCATCCCCGTATAATGCTTTGTTGCTAAACGACTGTTTATAAAAAAACGATATCTATAAAAAAAAAGTTCACTTCGCGTTTAATCGATTTTTATAATAATTACAGTAGTAACTACGAAAATTACTTAGTACCATTTTGCGAAAAACTATCCTACATTTTTAACCTTTCGTAACTGTAAAATTATTTTCCTAAAATCCTATAATTATTTTTTATTAAGACGCGAAATTAAAGTCTCAATTACTTAATTAAAATTGACTTTACAGTCACGAACGATTAAGCATATAATGTCTCATTATAGTACACAGGTGACAATGCATTGTGCTCTGACTGACGTGCTTGAGTTGCCCCCTTAATCGTACGTATCTTAGAGAGAACATAATATTATTAATTAAAATGATTTGCATTCTGTAGAAGCATGCAATCATTATCCAAAAATACATTTCATGCACAAGCATACGCATGCACCTACAATTATTGTGTAAATTAACATAATTCTAATTTGTTACAATTTTGAATCCATAGTAAAATTAGGAATTTAGAAAAATTTAAATAAATTTTAATATTAAATTCGTAAATGTAACCATGGAAGTTCAATTTATCCAAAATCAGATTATCGTAAAAAAATAATACTAAAATTTTTCATATGTAGCATAGTTAAAAAGAATCAGAATTGATTGCTTTTCAGAAAATAAAAGGCATTTTGAGACTGAACTTATAAGGTCACATTCTCAGAGTTTATAGTAAAATTTACTTGAAAATTTTTCTAAAAACAATCATTACGTTTGGTGAAACTAGCAGATAGAAAATGTTTCAACAGAATGCAGGAGTTATTAACATATTTACAACAATTTCATAAATATGAAAATGTAAGTTGATCGTTCATTTGACTTATGGTTGCAGCCGACATTTTAATGCAAATTTTACATTTTCATGCTTTCACATCCTCGGCTTAAACATTCATACACACATTCTTTAATACATTTATAATATAAAGTACACGAAGTAATGTATTAGGAAAGTGTTATTTGGAGTAATTGATAATCTGCCTTAAAGTTTTTGCAATAGATATATCATTATTCCAACACGTGAGAAACACGGAAAGTTGTGGATTAAATGTAACGAATCGGATTTTGTTGAAAGTCCAAGACTGATTTATCCAAATACCGTCGTATTATTGAATTTATTAGGAATACAAATAAATATCCTAGTTTTAAATAAAAAAATTGACATTCCCAGTGAATTAAAAGAATGTGAAATTGTTTGTTGAGTTACTCCTAATGAAGGAACGAACAAATATATCTGATCCTGATACAAAATCGCCACTATTATCAAGGATATGTTGAAGTGTCCAACCTTACTATATTCCAACAATATTAACTATACTATAATCCAACTACTATAATCCAACAATATTAACCACAACTTAATGATGATACCATTTTCTGTCAAACGGCGTGGACTTATTTGTAAGCCTAATAAATTCAATTAAAATAAAATAAAATGTCTGATTTTATTCGAAAGTTTGTAGTTGAATGATTTGTTTGAATAAAATGATGAATTGAGTGTGACAGAGTGTTTGCTCTATATAATAATACATAACTTACGATCTTCATTGGTAGTTTCCACATCGACATTATCTGTCGGTAAAGTCTGAGTTTGTTCTCTAGCCGAGTCCACTGGACTATAAAGAGAACTAGCTTTAGCTGCGTCATTAGACCGATGACAACATGCGAACATAATGCCACCGCAACTACCGTCCAAGAGACCAGCGGACATCCAGCACATTAGAAAAAATTCGCAGGTCCGGCCGTCAGTGCACAATGAATCGTCACCTTTCCAAAGCGGTCTTTTTTCTTGCCGCGTGTCTGCACAAAATAGGGCGAGGATGTTCTCCATTCAGAAGTCGACACATTTTTACATTTTCATTTTTATTGTTTTTCATACTATCATTTTTTCTTTCATTTAATATATCTGATTGTTTCAAATTTAAATAAATTCATTTATCATTTCATTTTTCTTTGAATTTAATTTCTGAAGTAATATTTTTAATCTCACTTATATATAGAGCAATAGTTTTTATTTATTCTGTTGTATATAAAGAGTAATTGAACGGATCATTAATGTACTGTGATAATAAAATTCTTAAAAAAGAGCGTTAAAATGAAAATATACCAATTTTATTATTCTCGCACAATTATGTTAATGCAGTGTAGAAGGTTGAAAATATTATGGCGATATTTTATGGTGTATGCTTAATGATTTTAAGAATTATTATTTATTACAAAATCCTCGTCTTTTTGGCAGTTTTAAATTAGTACGGAAAGATTATAAATCTGACAGAAACGGAATGTTTGAATTTCCTACTTAAAGTTCTACTTTAATCTGCACTTTATAAAAGAACGTTTTATTTTAGTAAAGAGTTGTTGCCATTCGTTTATTTTAAACAATACCATTCAAGTTTCAATATCAAAGGAAAAAATGTTGGCATTTGTTGAAATTTTATTAAATACTTGAGATTTTAATTTTACTAGCATTTCAAGTAGTAAATTTAACAACTATATTTCTTTTAGTATAACTATTATATTCACAAACTTTTTATTTTTATTTTAAGTGGATAATATATTGCTAGATAGATAATATTGAATAATAAAAGTAACAACTACTAAATTAAACTAAATATCTATTAGCAAGGTGCATAAATAGTAATAGAAATTTACTTTCAATATCCTTTTCATACAAGTAATGGACATGGAAGTTATAAAACGCTAATAAAATTGACGTTTTACTGAAACAGACATCGTGAGAGACTATTACACAGTAATAGAAACAGTTATACTGATGTTTAATAGACTTTTTCAACTGGAAAATTATGCTAATGCCGCAATATTAAAAAAAATATGCAGAAAGTTAAAATTTGTTGCCAATTGCTAATATACTTTATTTCAATTTCGTGAACACGAACACCATACAATTTACATAATATAAGATAAATTCATTTTCATTCATTATTAATTAATATTCCTTATATAGAGTATAGTATTATTTATAAATTGAAAATCAGCGAATTGATATTAGATAAAAAATATTGTTTAGAAAATCCTAATAGATTGAGAATCAAGAAATAAGTGGAAATAAATTAAAAGGTTATTGCGAATTTAATTTAGATTGAAAACTAAACATTACTAGTGAAACTGTAATTACGTAGTATTGGCAATGAAAATAAAGTGCACTTCATAATTTACCAAAGAATACCTTATTAAATGAGATCGAAGAAAATACCACAAAAACTGCCATTTAAACTTACAGGAAGATAAACATTTTAATTTACAATATTCAATGAATTTACTATATTGATTGTCCATTAAATTTTGTATAAATAATATGTGCAAACTACTTCTCTGATATTTTTTTTTTATATTTCAAAAAAACATTAGATAATTGACGATAAATTATAATATTTAAGTAAAATAAATAAAACTTTCTCGAAACAAATGCCTTTAAACAAATTTAAACACTTCTGATAAAATCATTTAATAAATAAAACTTTACAAGTTAGTAATTTTCAAGTATCACAGTACAATAAAAACAACTGATATCCGTTTTTTAATGAAATTCGAATCACTCGATCGATTTCCAAATGACTGTTTAAAATTTAAACGAATCGAATAACCAAATTATATATTCAAATAATGATTCAAGCTGTAATCCACGGGAAGCAATTTTATTCGTCGATAATTGTGACAGATAAATGCGCTTCGATGCCTAAATAAATTTTAAATTAAGTGAACATTTTTAAATAGATGTTTCTTGTCGACGCCTTAATTATTTAAAAATGCCTTTCGATATAGTAAAAACTGTCCCGTTAACTTACAATCAATCGGTACGCGTTCATTACTTAAGCTGTTAACCGGATATAAAACTTGCTTGACAATAAGATTTTCAGGTACTTTCATATTTGGCAACTCGTTACTGATTAACTAAGTTTCGTTTTTAAAAGATTGCCCAAGCACATAACACTTTAACTGATGTTATATTCCATCTTAAATTAATACAATAATATTAATATGTTATAAATAAAGAATTCCCCAACTATTATGTAAAAATAAGTATCATTTAAATAAAAATTGTTCTCTCCAATTTTGTTTAAAAATAAAAGGTTCTATTGAAAATACAAATGAAATTATAATTAAAAAAGAATAAAAATAAAAAAACATAAATAATAAATTTACTCAAGTAATTTGATTGTAAATTTAACATTATCGGCTGTGAAAAGTGTGAATAAAATTTAGAATTATCACATACTTCGTTTCCAGCCATCGAAGACGTCCTTCTGATCTGAAATAGGGAAGAATGTTGTGCAGTGCATTAATGCGGTGTAAACTTTTACACGATGTATGATGAATTACAGTTGTAATAAGTTGGCAAGTAATGAAACTCGTTATTGTAAAGATAAAGTGATGAAAGTGAATGATAGTAAGAAGTTGATGGAATAATATAAATAGTGTAATATTTAAAGAAAATTTTATTTACATACTGTAATTACAATTCATTTACAGTACACTTTATAAATTGAACTTATATATATATAATTAAAATTCAGTTTTGTGTGACATATTTATATATATGATAATATACAGTATTTTCAATTCTGTTAGTGTAATGTATAATTAAAAGATAAATTTACTTGTATTATTAATTGTTAATCAGTTGAATAAATATTAACATACAAGTATATACATATATCTGTACAGATACGGCTAAAATTGTACTAACCAATTATTTTAGAAATCACATCTTGATTTATTAACATAACTTTGCGAGGAATGACGATAAAGATGTAATATGTGTAAATTGTATCAGGAGTGATAAATTAGAACCTTCTTACAATGAAAGTATAAACGAAATTGGAGAGGCGGTAAATATAAATCTATGATTAATTCAGATGAAATTACTTTCTAAATGAATTTGTTATTTAGTGTGTTAAAAATATAACTATTAGAAAATATAGTACCTTTTTACGAACATTATATAAATATACTTATACTTTTTCTACTAATGACCCTTTTCACTTGACTGATTATTTTTTATATATATAATATATATATATATTTACATTTGGTTTAATAACGTAAATATATATTGATGTTACGTGGTGTATGATGATGCATGACTGATATTTAAATAAAGATGGCGGAACTACATTCGTTAATGAATTATAATTTTGTATACATACCTGTTTCGAGTCTGGGTAAATCGTTGAACGATTGCTTTAAGTGATCTGTAACGAACATTTATGATTGTCATAAAAGTATTTTATGTAAAAAAAAGAAAATATTCTTGAATATTAAAGTGAGATTATACAAATTACGAAATTTAATCTTGAATTCTACTTATTCTGAATACATTTATAAGTAATTTTCTAACAAATAATAAATGTATCATTATTTGTAAAATTATTTCTTATTAAAACTTTTTATTACAATGTTAAGTTGGACATTTATGATTACTGAGTTGCGCTATAACGTGACTCATAACACTTTTGCAATATTATTTTCATTTTTTTAATGTCTATTGCTGAGATACAAAATTTTAGTTATAACAATGAAAATCCTTTGGTTTAAAGTATTGAAATCAGAAAAAATTTAATCCATTCGAGGCTTTCCTTATAATAAAGATATTAAATTCATTTAAATTTATCTTTATTTAATTGAAAATGAAAGCAATATCTAAAACAAGTGTTTGCTTATAAGTCGTTCAATATTTCGCAATTCACCTTCATCCGTCGTCATCGACATCTAATGCAATATCTAATAAAATAATATCTTTTTACTTCTTTCTCATGATTGTGCATAAACCATAATGCATAATCGCTTTTATGACAACTAAAATATAAACTTATTACAACAACAAATTATATCAGTGCCAACTTGCTCATGATTTTTAAGAAATCTCTGATTCTCAAGAAATCAGTTTATGCTTCAAAAGTTTTTACTTAAACTCTGAAAAAATATTGTTCATTATCGACAAAATCGTATCGAGTGAAATATATAGTTTTAAAAGTATTTTTTTCACTCATTGTAGCTGAAGTAAAAATAATATAAATTATGCATTCTATACCCTAAAAAGAAAACCAATAGTTGTATATAAATAACAGTGGTTAAACTATAAGAAAATTCCTGTCTTTACAATATTATTTACTTTTAAATGTTATCCAGTATAAAAATAAATCACCTGGGTAATCTTCTATATCCTGCAGTTGATTTGTTTGAAAAAAATTGCTGCTGACTCCGGAGCCGGTGCCGACGGGAAAATCGTCCCGGAAAATCAGCCGCGGAGTTCGATGACCCATAACCGGTCTGGGAAATTCCGCAACTGGTCCCGGTGGTCCCGGCGGCCTCCAAAATGACTTGTGCTGCCTCCATGGTGGGTAGTATTGCCCGGAAGAGGGTTGAAATCGGAAATTTGATTGACCGAAATTTCGTGACCGCGAGATTGGTTCGAAAACGTACGTTTGAGCTGTTGGATATCGTATGAGTCCGCGGCGAACGCGAGGGTGAACTGTTATTAGACTTTTTTCGCTCGGTAACTGATTAGTGGTGTTGAATAACGTGTGGTTGGCGTTGGATTTAGTTAAGGCATTGCTTTCTTCTTTAGCTCGACAATTTGCTTGTAAATTTAGGACGATTCCCATGAGAAGCCAGCAGCATAGCCGTTTTGTCACCGTCATCATTCATTTAATCATTTGTCTGGAAAAAAGAACACCGTACAAAATTAACTTAACGTTTCCTTTTTCTTCTTTATCTTGAAAAGAAAAAATAAGGAGTAAAAAATTGCAAACTATTCTATGAAAGAAATAACTATAATAATTTAGTATCCCAATTTCAACGTGGAATAACACTATATTAAAAAGTATATTTTTAATAACTATAAATGGTATTTGCAAAAAATTAATGTACACACTTTGTGTGTCGTAGCATCTTTTAGACGAACGATCTCATTATGTGCATCTAACGATGATAATCAACCCAAGGGGGGTAATTTTCTCCTTTCACTTTAATACCGCAAACTGCGAGTTCATCCTCGTCTTCTTATTCGGATAAACTAGAGGAAATGATTGAAAACCAATAGGTTTCATTTTTGAAACTGATATGCAGTACCAAAATATACGAAGCGAGACACGTTTTGGCACTTTAAAATCTGACGGATTACAAATTTCACGAGTGTCGTTCTAATTTTTCACTTCGTTCCAAATAAATATATTTATTTGGAATATTTATTATTTATTAGAAATCGGTTTACGTGAAAACACATAAATCAATAGACGAGTTTTCCATAAGTTATGTTCACTTAGTTTATTAAAATCGTAAAATTGTTTCTTTTAATCCATGTTTTTTTTTTTTCGTAATGAAAACCATTTTAAGCTTAATGTGCACCTTCGAAAAGAATCTCGCGCGAAGTTAGAAAGGTGGCTATTAAAAGATCGAATTATAATTCTTCATTTCACATGACCATCAAATTTTACTACTAATAATAATGTGGAACGAATCGTGAAAATTGTTTCTGTATCGGAAAGAGAAAAAAAAATAAAAAAAGAACTAATTTTGGTGCAGGAGTCAGGAAATCGTTTCGGAACAGAAAGTTACAATAAAAGTAAACAGAGTTGTGCTTAGCAATTTTCACTTTCGAAGCACCTTGTGGTTTTTTAGGAAATTAGAAGCGAATGAAAAAATATTTTACTGTTTGCTATATCGAATTTTCAGTTTCTTAACATTTTTTTTCTTTTTATTATAGAATATTTATTTCCTGATGTGTGTATAGTATTTTGGAAATACGAGAACATATTAAATTTAGTAAATAAAGACATTTTAATGCATTAATAGTAGAATTTATAATTTATAAAAATATTACTATTGCATTTTAAAATACTAATAAATTTTTAAATACATGAATTGTTTCTTTGATAAAATTGAAACACCTAACAGAAATGTTAAATGTGATACAGTATAAAAACAGTAAAAGACAATGTTTTATATAGTAGAAAGCATTTCATCTCTTAGAGTGTTTATAATCTTTTAGGACACATTGTTTTTAGCGTCGTTGATACAGTTTTTGATAGTTTCTAAGAAGTAAAATTTGTGTATCATCCACTTACTTTTATTTTCATTACACTTCACAGATTAATGAGCATAACGTAAAAGCAAAGCTAGAAGGAAATTCAAAAAAATATCACGAAATTTAGAAAGCTGATAACAAACTTACATCTGATTACGCAATTTTTTTGAGAAAGTGTTTTAATTAAAAGAGGCTTTTCAAACGGTTATATAATATTCAAATTTCATGAAATTGTACTTTTTGCATCGAATCTTATAGTTTAAATTCAACTTCCTTAACGGATGAAGTAGTAGAAAAGTAGTTATTTTCTTAAATAATTACTTTGTTATGTTAATTGCAATTCTTCCACTTTATCTTACATGAATAATATAAATACAATTATTTGCAAAGATATATATGATGTATAACATTTGAAAAACAATAAATTTGATTGAAACACTTAATTCAACTTTTTAATTGTAATTCAATGGAATTCCCATTTTAAAATATTTGCATTGTTTAAAATTATTTTTGCAGCCTTATAGCTGTCTTTATTTTATTCACATACGCAATTCAAATTTAATTATAAGATTTATTTATGGAACAATAAGAAAAAAAATTATAAGGTACCGTGTACCATTTAATTTAAATGAAGGTTGTAAAAATCAGCGCTTATACTCAAATATTATAATTATTTTTAATTTTGTCAAGTATTCACGTAAAAAGTGAAAGTGATCACACGGTTTGACATAGAATTAGGTTCCTGTATTACGTAAGGTATTAGCGCAAGAAAATGATTCACTGAAAGTGAAAATTGAGGGAATCCCCATTTATCAATATAACGCTTCATGTCTAATCAAAGACATGTTGTAAATGGAATTGCTTAAAAATCAATTAAAATTCTCCAAAACATTTAACTGTGTAATGTCCTATACTGACTTCCAGCTTTTTATTGCACATTCATGATTGATTGTGACATATTCGTCATGTATTTCAGAAAAAATTTAAACCTCTTTGTGGATAAAATATAAAGTGCTTTTTACATTAGACTAATAATAATTATACTTTGAAATAAAAATATTGATTTATTATAATAATCGTAAACTAGTATTATTAACATTTTTTATATATAAGTTGTGTAAAGGAATTTACATGTAATTTATTTTCATTGAACATGTTAAACTTTTTACTCTTTGACATTGAACGTTTAAGAGATTGTATGAATTTTTTGTTTGCGATTTAAATTGATGAGTCAAATATCTAGCATGTTACAAATAATTTTATAAGAAGTGAAAGTATAGGTGTACACATTCTCCCGGAACCAACGCAGCCACTCTGATGACTCTTCCTGTCACATTAACAGCGTAAGCAGCATCCACAGTGCGAAATATCGTGTCGAAAATGGTTAACATCCGGGATTTCTCAAGAACATTTGGGTAACGTTATGTTATTCTCTCTCAGCCTAATCTTTTGTTAGTTTTGTTCGTTTCACTTTATACTTCAAAGTAAATTATAATAATCTCATAATACCTGTAATCTTGAATGAATATTGAAAAAAAGAATAAAGAAAAGTGAAATAATAAAACAAAATATAATAAAATGATGAAAACAAAAAAAAACAATGTTTTTCTTTCCTCCACGATGTACACTAATTAAGTAATATACAGTAATATATAAAAACCGGTGCTTTCGTAACTTATGAGCATTTTTCAAAAAATTGTATCTTATTTGATTATTAGAAAATAAATTTTATTCAAGATAGAAGTGTGATAAAATTCTGGTAAATATTAAAAGAGGATCCAAGTGATTATTAAAGAACAATATATAATCCATAGATTTCCACATTTTATTTTTATATTAAGATAACGGTTCATTTTATAAGCCTTTTAAAATGATGTTCTCACGTACACTAACAACGAAATTAAAATGGAGGTTCTGTTATGTCGAAATGTGGTCCCGGTCACGGAACCCTTTCTTAAGCCATGAGTAATTCAAATCCGGTTAACCCGATTACATCACGATCAGATTCTCATCTGGTTTTATCAAAATATTTTTCTTTGTACACACAAAAAAAATAATTTTTGAAATATAAATGCTTAACATAAACTTAATACAACATATTTTTTATGTTAATTTAGGAATATCTAGGGAAAAGCGAAATATTTAAAATACTAAAAACGACGACGATAAACATAATTTTTTGTACTTAATATTACAATGCAAATTTTAGATTTAACTTAAAGTTGTATATCATTTTTTTTTTGTATAAAATTAGTAAATTATTATATTGCTTTTTTCAGTACATTTTTATAAGCGTTCTTAATTGGACCTTTTTAATTGGCTGCACTTTACCTAATTTAACTTCTTTATTTTGGACGGTAAATTATTTACACTCCGTTAATTTATTCTAATGATAACATCAAGTGTCACATTATGCATTGTACGGTACTTGATTGATGCTTGAATTTAATTACTCGATGTCATAACTTAAACTTCCGTACTTGTCAAATATTGAGTCAGAAATTTATGATGCAATGAATTTCCTAATCATTCAAATACGAAAAGTACAGTTAAGTCCAGGTGAATGAACGATTGTGTTCGAATTGTATAATAAATCGATTCGAATGATTTCCGTGCATTTGAGACGCATTTTCGTAATTTGAAACGCTTATTAAAAGCCCATCTTTACACAATTTGTTTATAATATCGAAAACGTTATCATAATAACAAATTATTTTCCTGTTAATTGAATTAATCTTCAATAAAAATAAATATATAAAGCTGTACCAATATTATTTATTAAATATTGCTACAAAGTTATTATATTTATTCAAAAGAAGATTACTAAAGTGTAAGATAAAATGTACAATTCCACGTTAATTATTTTAATTTTTTCTTTTGCTTTTATACTTAATTTTAACATCTCATTATAATATTATCTTTGTCAACACTTTCATTAGTTTTCAGACCTACATTTTTCCCCGATTAAATAAACATTAGAAAAGAATAAAATTACAACTGTTTATATTTATCTTATTCCGTGCCTTTGTCGATCATTAAAGTCTCCGAACGAGTGAACGAGAATAAAAACTGTTGTTCAACTGAAAACCTTGTTCCACGAACGCAAATATTCCAAATTGCATTAATAATGCAAAAATGCACTTCTTAAATCGTACTTCTCAGTTTCTATCACGAAAAACTTGAAGTAAATAATTTGAATAAAAATATAAATAAAGGACTGGCACACTTAGAGCGTTGCTTTTTGCACCGTCAGCTCATTTGAAATAAAATTTACGACGACGAAATCGAAAAGTTCTTCCCCGGCATCATTATTGTTAGCGTGGCGAAAAAAAAAAAAGTGAAAAAGAATTATACGTTGTTTTTACAATCAAATTTGCAAGCACTCTCGAAAAAAGTCATTAGTCCATTAATATTCACTAAATGGAGAACAAAAAGTCAACGTCAAACATGAAGTGTGGCTTTCACTCTTAAAATAACAACGCGAGCGTCGTCATCTTTAGCTAGTGTGGTTGTACGCAAGTTTTCGATAAGGAAAATTTGATTAATCGAGGCGCAAGAAATCAGAAACGAAATCTTATTATTTAATAGATTAATATAAGACGCGGATTGTACGAGACGAAGGATTGGTAACGAGCGTGATCGCTTGATAGTAACGAAACGCAAGTGAGAGAAAGTTTTCGAATCGATTCGTTTTCTTCCCAAAGAAAGGATTATCACTTGCGCTCGTCTCGTCGAGGATGCTCAATTAACACAATTTATGGAGCTCGTCGGCGATATTGCGGTTATTTAGTCACGGCGGCGCTCTCTCGCGGAATTCATTTCCCACGAATTCCCTTTGCATTGTGCACTTTATTCGCCGAGTATTTAATCGGCAACGCATTTTTTTATTATTATTATGACTTATCATCGCGTCGCCGTTAGCTACGAGAAAGTCATTTTTGTCGATCCATTTATTCGAGATTGAAGTAAGAGTAACGCTGTTTCATCTGAACTTTGACACTAGGACGATCGTACGGAAGAAAGTGAAGTTGCTATGATAGTTGGGATTTGGTATCTTATGAAAAATTGTTATATTGGTACCATACTCGTGTCATATATGTTGTCACATATGAGAACATGTGTGGAAAAAGAATAATTGGGATTTGGTATCCTATGAAAAGATTTTATATTGGTACCATAATTGTTACATATTTGTGTGTCGCACAAGCTTAATTTCGTTAGCGTTTCATTTTACGATTAAACTAGTAATAATAATGATTGTTGTGATTTATATTTGGTATAAGTCTAATGAACTTTACTTGTTTCAATGAATTAAAAGAGTTAGCAACTCATTATGAGGTATTCAGTAATATTATAAGGTACAGTAATTTCCCGTCAGATTTATCTGATTGATAACTTGATGAGATTTGATTTGTATCATTCAGACAAATGCCCTAAGAGCGTGCAACACTAATATGGAAGATATACATATGGATGCATTGAAAACAATAATACGATAATTGCACAGTTATTAACTAATTCCATAGATGTTGTGGTATTTTACATATTTTATATTATATGGTTATAAAAAATTTGCAAATTTTCAGTAATTTTTATTGTTAATTAACTCAAATTTAAATTAGTATAATATTTTAAGATGTGAAATTTGTCAACGTGTCTTCATTGAATGAAAAAGTCACTTATATAATTCAAGTTGAATTTATAAAATATAAATTCGGTGACTTTACTTTATATTAAAACTTTTATTCGAGGTTAAATTATCAATAAATTACAAATGGCCCATTTTAAGTTTTTGGGAAGTCCATAAAAGTGTATCGTTAAAATAATCTGTATCACATTTGTACGACCCTAAAAAGGAAATTAAAATAATACCAGATCATTAGCATACTGAAGAATTTCGATCGTAAACATCACAATTGATATCATAAAATGATTTATCGGCTAAAAGTCAAGACCACTCAACTCGCGTCGCAAATTGACCAATCTATTTTTCCACCTATATTCACTCTAAATGGAAATATTTTCTTGAACAGCATTCCTCGAGCGCCTATTAAAGTAAAAGTTGACATTTGCATAATTTTCATAAAACGTAACGAAAATATGGTTCGTGCACTTTTTTTTTTTCATTTTATTTTATCATTTTTTCCCATTCGCGTTCGTTCAAAAATGGTCTATGTGTTAGTAGGTCATTGGCTTTATTGCGTAGAATCTCGTTAAAGAAAGACGGAGAAGTGAAAGTACACTCTTGCATATTTATTAGCAGCGTGAAGTTCAGGTTCGCATGATTCCGTGTTCGTTTGTCGTGTCTTGTTTAAGAAATAATGTATATAATCGAACGTACGCGCTTATGCGCGCAAAATGATCGTAGAAATTATCATTCGGCGCGAACGCGGTGCGATGTACGCTCGACTTTTTAACTTACGTTACTTGAAAATCAGTAATCGTGACTTTGATAAATAAAAACGAAAGCTCTTATTGTTTTATTGTCAAGCATAAAGCTGCACGCAAAAGCCGAAAGTCGTTAGGGCGCGAAATTTAAATTTACAAGATCATATAAAAAAATTTACTATACCATATAAAAAATATTATTATGTTGCTTTAATACTTGTATAAACATTATAGAAGATATTCCTTCAACGTCAGAAGGTATAGTAACTTTTATTATAACTTTTTTCTCAGTGTACAACACCTCAAATTCGCATATCTGATTTATGACACTCTTATCAACAACGATCCTTTTCAATTCCTTCCCTTTTTATCTCCGCATTAATCGCGGTTTGATAAGAACCTTGATTGTCTTACGTAAAATTCGATCTTGACTTTGAATTGGAACGATGCGATTGGAACGCGATAAGGGGGGGGGGGGTATCAAGATCGATTTATAATTTAATTTCAGCGAGCAATAAAATCGTCCAGTTGCATCGCCGAAGCGAGAGCTGATCGAGGAAAGCGAAAGTCAACCGGTCTGCGAAGAAAGTGACGGCCATTATTCGTTTTTCGCACCCCTTTAATGGAGATTTAAGTAAACAACACCTCGATGATCGGTGGATACCGTATGATAATCAATAACGACAATGACATTTCCTTAAAATGGAGAAAGTTCAAAAGTGACGGGCAAGAAACCAAGTGGCCACAATAAGCTGACTTTGAGGTGTGCTACCGTTAGCTGTAGCTGCGTCACGTAGTCCGCCGTCTGAGAATGCAAGTTCACACTCCCCAAGATTAAGTGCAATCTGACAGACGGGAGAAAGATCTCGGACTGAATTTAAATATGATCATAACGGAGCAAGAAAATGATATATAGCGGTGGAAATTCTTTGTTCACGAAGATTTATTGCTTTTTGTAGTTGATGATCCCATGAAAAAATTTAATATTAATATCAAAATATTTAATTGAATTGTTCGAGCAAGGACAAAAAATGATTATATAAGTACAAATGGAAGCATTTAAGAGTTTCCTAATAGTGAAGTGCCAGAGGGAATTTGCTGGTCCGATTTTGGTAGTGTATTGTAAATCAGATTCTTGTTAGAGACAGATTCATAACTTGGCTATCATCAGAAGTAGATCATAATCAGATTTAAGACATGCCATTTTCTATCAAAACTGTAATTATATTGTTTAATTATTTTTTATCAAGTTTTAGATAAAATTCTCCATAGCTATGGAGAATTTTAATTGGTAAAATGCTTATTTGAATTACGTTACGAAATACAATTAAATAAAATTGTTTGCAGTAACATTTTTTCAACTCGAACGACTAAGTTAAAGTATTACTATTTAATCAATTTTATCAGCTTCGCATTACAGTAAGTTAAACTGAAGTAATACAGTAATAATGGAAACTAATTCAACCGTGTTTTATTGCCAGACCTACGAAATAGTTCAATTGAAATAAACAAACTTTTTTACGTAAAGACATTGCCAAATATTTGTAACGTTGTCTGTTTTGTCTTTAAGATGACGTAAAAAATACATTGAACAATAAAATATAGTTTTCAAATGTTTTGCTATAATATAATAAATTAGAAAAATTTCAAAATTATGAAAAGAAAATGTTTTCATTAATTATACAATGAGTGTTACTATATATAGTGATTTATTTAAAAATTCACGTGATCTAATATAATAACGAGACTTTTTTTTTAATGTACACGCAATCTAAAAAAAGTTTCAAATTAAAAGTTAAGCAAGGGCAATACTAACCGATTTTAACGCATCATTAATCATAATAATTTTTCACTTTCGTTAGTTTCGGTCCTACGATATTATGATAAAATAGTAACTTCTAGTATTACGCTTTTCTCAATGTCGCAACAATATCATTTTATAATTACGTAACTATATTACATTCATTACTAATTTTATAAATGACTTCTTTAAACTTGTATATCCTATCTACGCCATTGTAGCCGGAACTTTTTATATTATCATAAAATGTTTTAATAATAATGTCACACTGTTTACTTTTTTAAAGGGTCATTTTTTCTTCTCTAAATCAATTTTTTATGACTGCCAACATTATACTTATATAATCATTTAATGTTGTAAAATACATGATCAGTAACAAAAAAAATTCTTTAGGATTGCAAAAGAAAGGACCGAATGAAAATTTCCTTTTGAATAATATTATTAATGAGTTTATACAGTAGAACCTGTAACACGTTTCATTATTTTTTTGACCTGACGAGAGTTCCTCGTTTACTTTATATATAAACAAAAAGTGAAAAAAATTAAAGAAACGTAGCAATACAAAAACAGTAGACCCATCGCAGAAGAATAAAGAAAGGATTGAAAAAGCTTCTTCACAGATTAATATGAAAAAAAACTTTTATTTATTTTTAAAAACAAAATGTCTTTAATTGCTGAAATAAGTTAGATAAAATGGATTAAATATACAAGTATAGTTTATAACACTTTAACATTTGAAAAAAGTACTTGAAACACAAATTGATTTGCAAATAAATTAAATGGAAGTTTAATGAAGTGAAGCCAATTAAATAGAACGAAAAGTATTAATCTGGCAACTTTTTGTCCTGACCTCTCATCAACTTTTATTGTAGAAATGTAATTACATAAGTTTGATTAAATGTTATTGGACTCGTACAAAATTTATAACAAATATTGTAAATGTTAAAAATTGGTTTATACGTCATCTATTACTGGTTTAATATAATGAACAAATTTAGTGCAAAATTAAAGCAATGCTTATTACAACAATGTCAAAAGTTAAATATACGTGGAATGTTTTTAAATTACTTTTCTTATGTATTGCAACTTTTCTCAGAAAGCTATCTTTTGGAACTCGTTTCATTGACTATTTAGATGTTAGTTTTTTGTAATATGAAAACGAGTTCCAAAAGCTAACTTTCTGAGAAAAGTTGCAATTCATAAAAAACAATTCAAACGATTCTAAATATGTTTAACTCTTGAAATAAATTAAGTGTCTCGTTCTTCATCTGAATTTATCCGGAGAGACAATCAGTGTCAAGCAAAATTTTCCTCACTATAAAATATAGAGATGAAAAGTTGGAATATTATTGTTGAAATTTAATAAACGCGACTGTAAAATCGTATAATTTTCGCCTATCTGCGTTATTACGAAATGAATAGTTCCTCGAAGCGAAAAAGCATTTTCACGCTTTTGGCTTCGGCACTGTGTTAAGCGAGACGAATGAAAAGTCGAGAGCAATAACGTTCGGTGTATGGTGGACGGTTCCACGTGGCCGGTGATGACACTGATCTTTCCCTCGCGGCTGGAAAATAATATCGCGTCCGATCGCCTTATCGTCTCGCGTGCGAACTTTCACCTTCCTGTATTTCGCTTTAATATACTAACCGCGCTAATGCTCGTTAGCGA
Organism: Leptoteleia sp. ZL-2020; assembly: GCA_022817305.1. NCBI lineage: Eukaryota > Metazoa > Arthropoda > Insecta > Hymenoptera > Scelionidae > Leptoteleia > Leptoteleia sp. ZL-2020. The sequence goes on along the minus strand of JABFPN010000016.1, from coordinate 68,521 downwards.
GGCACCCACTGGAATCGAAAGTACAAGATTTCTTCCGACGAACGACAGCTTCGCGTTCGTTTGCCAACTGTTCGTGAAAGGAACGCAATAACAATTTTTTTTTGTTCATCCGCTCGGACAAATCGTTAGCCAACGTCTGCTGATAATAATATCAAAATAATAACGCTGGCTTTGCAGCTAAAAGTAATATTGGTGGTGCAAAAAAGCACTGGTCTTGTTTGCTAAAATGTATGAAACATGACGGAACAGGAAAACTTTTTTTTTTTCAACATCACCCACTTTTCGTGTGCTGTTTTTTGGTGCAATTCCACTTGTCGATTTTAATGTATCCTTGTAAGAGGGAGATAGTGAACAAGCAGAAATGTGTTTTTATTCTTGCAATAAGTTTATTGTGTGTTTTATCGTAAGCTTTGCTTATTTTTGTTTTTATTGATTTAAGGAAAGAGTTAAATTGACACGTCGAAACAATGATTTTTAAAATTGTATATATACATGTCTAGTTTTATACATGTATATATACCTCAATTACATGTAAGAACAGTAAATTATTTCTTTTAAACAATAAATTGTCATATTTTTCTCAGTACATATGTCAATGCAGATATTGTCCCATAAATGTACCAATAAATTGCTTTACGTTTCCCTAATTAGAATTCAAAACCGTATTTATTGTTTGTTTATTTATTTTAATCGTCATTTAAATGAATCTTCACACATTTCATTATACTAATGTAACTTATCTGATTTCATAATACAATACTATTTCATACTAATGAAATTGGGGAAACCAAAAGTTATTATTTGTCGAATTTCTCTTCTCTCAAATTATTCCTTTGTATGGAAATAAGGCAAGGTGTGAATCGTGCAATTTTTACGATTGTCCTGTTGGCACGGACGAACATATTTTACCGCCACTTGTATACCTGAATTAATTCGCAAACTAATTAACAATTTGTAACGCATAACAAATGTAACATACATTTTTTCAAAGTATAATAATGTGACGATTTAAGAATAGAAAATGCGTGAATTTATCGTTATACTTTGCCGATGTTTTTTTTCTCTCTTGAATGAATACATAGATGGTAATCGTAAATCGGCTAAATTATCATTAATGATAATTTATGGTAACACTGATATTATTCAGTAGCATTGAATAATGATGAAGTATCCCAAATGACCGTTTACCTTATCGCCAGCAAACGCAGAGAATAATTTTACATTTTACATTTCAAATGTATAACTTTCTAATGGGTACAATCGTGAATAAATATCAGTAACGTTTCAAGTTCAATATTATCTACGATCGCTGATAATTGTTTAATTTTCAATTAATTTCTTGTGCCATTGAATTTGGAATTCTTTTAATGACGATTGCAAATAATCATTCGTTAATTATATTTAATAAAAATAAATACTATTCATTTGTCAAATGTTGACATTATCGACAAGCGAGTTATAATACAATGGCAAATCATTTGTGTACATTGAGGAAAATTTCTTTGGAAAAATTACTACAGTTTACAGCAAACGAACCTTATATGAAATAAACAGAGCAGATTATTTCCTATAGTTATAAGAAAATATGTATAAATCAGCTAGATAAAGTTCGTTTGCTGTAAACTATAGTAATTTTTTGTCACAACTTTTCTCACCGTACATCGTTGCCGGAAGTTTCTAAACTTTTAATAAAAATCTAAAGATTTGATAAAAAGTTACATAGTTGTGATTTTATTGAACTTGATTGTAATTGCAAGGAAAGCCATACATTGCATAAACGTTGTATTATAATTAAAATAAATACAATAATGTTGTTAACGTAATGGAAAGTGACATATTATTTCATTGCCGTATAGCTTTTGTTATGCATCAATATAAAAACAGTAGTTTGAAGAATAATTTTTTTTTACTTGCCGCGTTATTATATATAATTTTGTTACAAATAAAGCCTTTTCACGTACTTACGAGCAATAATTATAACTTTGTATATATATATAAGTATTCGAAGATAACAGTATTTGTGAATTATGATTAATAATTACAAATTATTACAAGTTCTATTAATTTTTAATAATAAGCAAAAACTTTTACTATGTATTCTATGTCATCCGAGGTTTTCAGTCGAATTGTTTGATTCACTTAGAAACAGCTGCAACAATGTTAATTAAATAGAAATACTTTGTACAAAAAAATCTTATTAAATGGTTTATTGGAGAAAGTAACAAAACTAATATGCGTTGCTTTTATTATACTGGATATTAAACTTTAATTTGATGTAAAATTAATTTAAAAAAATGATGACTATTATAAAGCTGCATGACTTTATTAAATAAATGCATATCGTATAATCAGCATAGCACTGAAAATAATGAAATATATTAGTTTTTTTTTTTTATTTAGCAAAGGTACACCCAGCAAAATTGATATGAAGAATTGTTAACAATTAAAAAACATTCATAACAAGAATCATTTTTTAATTTATATCCCCTTTATCACTATAAACATAGTAAACTTGACTCTATGACATAGAGATAACAATCCAAAAAAATAATTTATAATGTATAACGATTTTATCAGTAATGATAAAGTTGTAAAATAAGTGAAACTAAGCATAATCAATTTATTTTTGCATATACTTTCCAACAACAAAATTATATATGCTCGTCAAACTTAATAGTTCCATCTTGAAATGAACGATTCGAATCAGGAAAATTGATTTATTTTTCTAAATTACACTGTTGGTAATTCAATTGAATGATATTACTATTTACTAATATTCCGTTATGTTCAGGAACAAATACTTGAATCAAATAAAATATCCGAAATAAAAATGATCGACGCCTCGTAAAAAAGTGAAACCATAAACCGTTGACCATTTGAGAGCCGCTGTTTCCACAATGTGTTTCATTGAGAAAACATACAGACGTACCAAGATTAAGATCAGTTCGCCCGCGCGGCGTGAAAAGTACCCACCATATCATTAAAGTGATGTCAACTATAATAAACCGTACCCTGAATCAACGTTAAATCGTATTTTCTACTGCTCTCGTAACACAGTTCTTTTTTTTTCGCGATCATCAAACTTATTGTTACTCGACTCCAAAACGTAATTACTTTAACCGTCATGAAACAGTGAGTCTTAATAAATAAAGATCACAACGTGACAAATGATTGCTCAATTTGAATTGCGCATTTAAATAATTGAAATCGTTCAACGGGAAACTTTTCTTGATTTCGCACCAATCAACTTGTCATTGATTATCGAATTAGTTGCACTCTCAATGATAATCATTATAGTTAATTAAATAAGAAACGATTGATCGTGAATATGCTGATTTAAAAAACAACAACAATGTTGAAATTACTAAAAGGTAACAGAAAATGTTAGCTGTCAAAAATTTTAAAATGAATTATTAAAACAACAAAATTGGTACTTTTCAGACTTTGTCAAAGCATTTCAGATTTGTTCACAGATATTCAGATAATGAATCCTACAAGGGTCGTATCAAATCACCAATGAAAACGACGAAATCTCGGTGTACTCGAGAACAAAAAAGAATCGCGTTCGGACACTTTCGTCGAACTTTTCACCAGGGATAGCATTTGTTCGATTGGTCTCGCATTGCGAGGCGAATGTCACACATTCGTACTTTTACGTCCACCCACCCGGGCGGCCCAACCATGGAACCGGTTTGTAAAAAAATTTCAAAGTCACAAGTTCCAACTCTTTCTCGTGGCCTTGAAACATTGCTCTTCGCGGTCTAATTCGCCGATACCCTTTCATGAAGAATACTTTCCATTGTGTAACGGATTTTTTCGCGCCGTTCGGCAAACGCCGCCTCCTCTGCGTTTCCAAAGTGTCTCCCATCTCGGCTCGTCCCGGTCAGGTGAAAACGAGACAATTTCGACGCGTGCGCCGCGACGTCGCCGTATGCGCAACGCGAGCACAATTATGTTATCGCTGTTAGCATTATTATCGTTCATTAAAGGCCAGGCGGAGGCGAGAAATTCAGTGAGGCAACCGTCGATAGCGATCGTGCGGAGAAAACCCGCGCGTATTTGGCGTTTCCGCGGATACGACGGATGTGCCACGCTCTTTCGGAATACGATTTTGTACTTTCCAATTTTTTTTTCCAGTATTGATTGCCGTTGAGAAAAATGTATTATGAAAAATGGATAATGTAATGTGTAAATTGCGCGTCGGAAAACGGGCATTCTTGCTGTTAAAAGCAGTGAAATTCGAATCTTTAAATAGTAAAAGTCGATTGAGCGACTTCGAAAGCAATGATTTTTCATCGTGGCATTTTTTATGCGGCGAGAAGTGCCATTTTTCGATGCTAAAAGATTTGCTACTTGTGCATTGGAGAAAAAAAACTTTTATAAATTTGTATAATGTTACAGGTTGTGATGATGAATGTATTGAAAAAAATAATTTTCCATATTTGATATTATTAATTTTTAGATAAGTCATAATAAGGTTGTATATTAATATTACTAATTAATAAAAAAAATATTATCATGCACTTGTGGTTGTAATTTATTTATTTTTTTTTTTTTTTGTATGGAATGGCATTAAAATCAAAAGTATGTAAAGTATGTTGATTCTAAATTCTTTTTTTCTTCAGTTATGGTAATAAAAATTTAAATTCACATAAAAGAAGCGGACAAAAAATTTAATAATTACTACTAATTATAGAAAAATGAAACACCGCGATAAAAAAAAACTCGAGTTTTTGTATACTCAAGTGAAAGTATATTTTGGATCGCACACATTTTGTCTTCATTAAAATAAAACATCAAATCTGTTGCGTACAAATGTATTCCTATATATACATCCTTGATTAACGTTCCCGTCAATTAGCATTTCATTTTCTTTCTACAGGAAAGATGTTACAGGCGTCTTGACTCTTACATAATCGAACGAGAAATTATTTATGGATAATCTATCCGCGCACTTTTCAACTGTGTACTTTTTAATTAAAAATTTAAATTTTTAAAAGCAAATTAATTTTTTATATTCGAATTACTGTATTTATAACATTAATAAATACTGTAACAGAGAGACAAATACATTAAAATATATTACCATCGCAATTAAATCATTTATTCTAATTTAAAGTTTAATCTTGAAATAATTATTATTTTTATTCTGTAACAATCATCTTTGTTCCAACTGTACTTGATTTAGCTCAATAAATTTGTCTTTTGTATTTTTTTTACTTTCCTTTCTTATCAATTATAGTACCCGCAAGAAATTTACAGCACGACAATTTTTTTCTTTAAAGTCTTGTAACCCTATTGAGCAAATAATACGCATGGGACATTTACCTTGGTAATAAGGTCAATTAGATAATGCAATAATAAAAAAACAAAGGACAAGCCACAAATTTAAACAATTATATATAATTACTTTTTGCATAAAACCTCCAACAACCGTCTATTTCACTTTTTTGTCTTTTAAAATTTAGAAGTAACACACGGACGTCTTCTCGGTTTTCATCTCGAAAAGTTTTATTGCTTTTATCCGGGTCAGCAGAGTTTACGTAATTGATTTGCATGGAATCCATTTCGACCCGGTACCGGATGAAAAAAAGTAAGATTAATAACTGATCGATTTTTGGCTTTTAAATTGGATATATTTTCTCCTACGTATAATCACTTTTTTCAATAATATTTTTCAACGAAAAAAAAAAAAAAAAGAGTGCGATTCAAATAAGTATGCAAGAATAATTAGTTTCGAGGATTTAGAAATGCGAATAGCTCACCTATCAGTTTTCCTTCAATTAAGAATTTTCGGATGAGAAATTTCAAATGCTTATTTCAAATTAATAATGATCGACAGTTTTCTTCTTAATTAGAGAAACGAATGTCCACTTTTTATGATGATATAAAAGCAAAACTAATCTTAATTTTCACAAATTTGATTCGAATAAATAAAATTTGCAAAATTAGTGTAGGTGTTGAGGAGGGGGCTATGTTTCTGCAAAAACGAAAGCATAAAATGTAAATTTACTGAAAAGTCAGTCTGTTTTAAAACAACGGAAGTACTTTCACCCACGACGAGGTCAAAGTGGCGAACGAACGACACGGCAACCAGTTGACGGGTCTTCAAAAGCCATACTTTTAACATTAATTCTCGCGTTAACAAAAAAGGATGAAAAAAAATTGAAAGAAAATTTTCGAGTAAAATAACGCAATGTCAAATGAATCTTGACCGCAAAAATTAACGGCGAACAATTCCTCGCGTTTTCGCGTAGGAATGCAAATTTGTCCAGCTTCGTCATCTCGGTATTTTAACGAATGTTTATTCGATTATTGTCGATTATACATGTTTATATTTGTGCGGCAACGGCGAAGACGAGTTAAATGTAGGTTCATCCTTTAATGTCCGAGGCGTACTTTCACTTTCAGTAATACATTTTGGAAAAGAAAGTAGTTACACAATGACACGTGAAAAGTTAGCTGTCTACGTAGAAATTTTTACATGTTAAACGCGGCTCGGATATGCGATAAAAAATAATTTAAATACGGATTATGCCTGCATTTTACGTAACGTGCGCTCACTGTTATAAAATCAATTCCGATTATTAGATGCTAACGTTGCGGCCGATTTCCATACACAAACTGGTATCATCATCCCGTACAATGGTTGTTCGGTAATGTTCCCTCGGGTATAATATAGAAAGAAAGAAGAAGAAAAAAAAAGAGGAACGTTTTGCAAGGATTTCTTCGTTGTTAGTTAGCTTTTAAATTGCCACATCCGTTTCTTAATTTTATACGGAAAAATACGATTTTTATTATTACACTAAACTTGATTAATGATTCGGTACTTGTTGCGTAATCATAAATGTACAATCGGAATGGTGATGTCATATTCCTTAAGTATAGTTATAAAAAAAAAGTATAATCGTCTCTCTTTGTTACAGTTAAGTTCTTTGTATTTTATTTCTTATAAAATGATTTTTTTTCTTATGTAAAATTATAATTATTATCATGGGTAATAATTGTAAATCTTTGTCTTTGTAAATCTAAAAATTAAGCACTAAAGGTGTAACAAATAGTTAGCACAATAGAATACGTTTAATTCAAAGTATAATTTCAAGGAGTTCTTCTTAATAAAATAATTATAATAATAATTATTAAGTTCGTAAGCGCGCGATATTTGAAATTTCATTTCTATACATAATTACTTTGCGTAATTTTTCTGTAACAATTCACCGATTTGCATGGCAATTGAAATTCCCGCGAATCACCGAGCGAAGTGTGATATTTTGAATTCCGAATGATTTGGCCGAATTCCCAGCCCGTGTAAATTTAATTGTACACAAACGAGCGTTACGCATTAAAATAAACAACGATCGAAAGTACAACTCAAATGCTCAATGGTGTAACTAAAATTATGATACGATTTTCTAGAATTGATTCTTAGAGATTTAAAGACGATAAAGAAAATATCTTAATGTCAGATTTGCACAACATTACACGGCCTTTTACTATCGACAATCATTGTTTTATGCTCTAGTAAATTATTCGCAAAACGCGATTAAAAATACTTTTAAACTCTTTTCACTGATGCTTTGTATTCGTACAATGCCGAGGGTAGAGAAACGTACAATTAAATTTTAATTTTTTTTTTAACCCATAAACGAGACAATCAAAATTGCTACAACAAAGAGAAGCCCACAGTTTGAAAAATGGAAATTACCCCCTAATCATAATTCGACGCGAATGACGTGAGTAATGGGCTCTTTTGTGGCAGTAAATTAAAAAAAAAGAAGTGACGAGCATAATGATGCAAAATGGGAAAAAAAGAAAAAAAATAAGAATTAAAGACACCTATCGCGGTATCGCCATAATTATTTTCACGCGTCGAATGTTATATGTAAATACCCGGAGAAAGTTAACGCGATAATGACCGCGCGGTATTATTTTGCCGTCGCATTTTTTTTTTTTTTATTTAATGACAAAAAGAGTGGACAATATCGACCGAAAAAGCGCGATGGCGATAGTTGTCGCACAAACGAGCCAACATATTTGCAAAGAAAGCAAACCGTGCACTGGTCAGTGAAATAGAAATTGATTTCGCGTCCCGAGAAAACTGGCTCTTCGAATAAGCGATTAATCCCCCTCGTCTTCCAACGCGTTCGATTCCAAACGAGCGTTATTTATTTTCACATATTACTGGAATAGAAATTCCACGAGTCAAGTTCGACGAAACGATTTTGACACTCGCACAATTTTTTTTTCCTCTCTTTTTTTCTTCTCTAATTGTAAACCAATTGAAGCAAAGTGGATTACAATTTGCGCGATCGTAAAATTACAGTAAAACTTGTAATACTCGGTTTCAATTTCTTTTTGCTCGTCTTAAAATTGTTTAAAATTAAAACCACCATTATTAAATGATTTCCCTGAATTACTTTATTTTCATCCAAATTATTAAGGTCCAAATTCAATTTCATCAAAATTCCACGTCCACAAGATTTATATTAACATAAAACCACTAACGGTACCAAAAGTGTTTCCATTTTTATTTCGTGCTCGGCGCAAAGGATTCATTCGTGTGGTTACAACTTACCGACTCCTTCGAAATTCGCCTCCCTAGGTCCGCTCGAAAAAATCAGCAGCACGACAAGTTCGTGCGATCTTTTTGTCCCGGGATGATTGTCACCGTGTCGCGACGCATAACTCTTGACAGGCCTGGCCTTTTGATCAGGCGCTTTCACAGAAACCGATAAATCATCGAAAGCACCATAAAACCATACGCGGGACACTAACGTTTACATCGCAGCACTCGCGCTCCAAACCCGCTCTCTTTGAACCCTCATTACTCCGAAAATCACCCCCGAAACGATACGATCGACTCGGTAAGCCGCGAGCAACGACTCGATTTATCAATTAATCGGTACGGTACGTCCCTCGATACAGCGAACGATCGGTGGAACTTGACGGGGTTCGCGCGGCGAGAATCAAATTGAAACTGAAAAGGGAAAAGGTAGGTACTAAAAAAAAAAAAGGTCGACGTGCCGGAAGGACGATAATTGGTTACACGATCGATATTAAATTTCGCGCCCGTTTTCCTCTTTTGGCCGCGCGAACGGTGCTGGGATGTTTCGGTGGAGCGAAATGCCGTGGCCCGCAACGCGGAGCGTTCTCCGCGTTGTTGTGTTAAGGTTCGCTCTGGACCTTACAGAAAGCGACGGCGTCCCGCTGGTGTCTATACACCATATCTATCTTCTCTTGGCTGAGGAGTTCGAATCGAACGCGGTTGCCTTTTCGTGCCTCCCGTATACCACGCCGACCGCTCTCACTTTCTCCGGCTTGTAGTTTCATTTCAGTGGTACGAACGTACGTAAAACTCTCTCGGACCTCTTGCGCTCGCCGCGACGCGGACCCGTCTTCCTCTTATCCGCGCGCATTTTTCAACTCCGCGCCATTTCAATGCTATTCTTCTCGCTAATTAATGGGAACTCGCGCGTTTATTCGAATACGATTCGGGAGCTTTTTCCTCCTTTTTTTTTTTGAGTAGAAGCTGGAAAGGAGTTGCAGTTTAAAGAGGCGCTGACACGTATTTGTTCATCGCGGTAATTGTTTGGTAGTTGGCGTGAATAAGAGTGTGCTGAATAGTATGTTTATCTTTGTTTATTGTTAAATGATGGATGCTATTATTAGGGAATGTCTTTTGTTGGAAGATATTCAAGTTCAAGGCTAATGAACCATCTCTAATAGCAACAAATACTTATAACATAATAAAATATGACTGAAAATACTACTGTTTTTAACTTTGACTTGGATACATGTCAAACTTTGAATAAATATTACTGTTTTTATAAGCAAAGACACCAGTTTTAAATGATATGTTTATATTTACAACTTTTATTTTACATATAATACCACCCAATTTTTTTCATTTTACTAATGTGTTACTCGGTTAACACATTGTGTTGTTTTAATGCCACACATTTCTCCGTGCATCTATTTCTTAATGTTTAAATTTATGATACTTTCGTTTTTATTTGTAAATTAATTTTTATGACTTAAGTAGAGAGTTTAAATAATTTCAATTATATACCTTAAGCGAAATTATTTTAGCATCGGAAATATGATAGATTATTAGTACTTAATCTACATACAATAATAATTGTACACTGTATTCAATAACTACTTCAATATAATTAAATAAATTACTAATAAAATAAAGTATTAAAGTTATTAATTCTTTATAATTACTCCCATGCCAATATTATCAAAATATATAAAAAATCTACGTAATCGTAAAGGAGTGTTTATTACCGTGATGAAAAAATTGCAGATTAATTACTACAATATTTTTAAACCACAGCGAAAGATAAATTCTTCACCTAAATTATGATAATAATTACATTTTAGAAAAATGTTAGTAGAAGCAAGCGAAAGTCATTGCTTCGAGTGAGTCTCATTTGTCACAAGAGAATTCTCACTTGAATCAAGTGAGTTTCGCTCAGATCAATTTTTTCGAGTGTAAAATATTATTCTCGTATTACTTCTTTTATTAATTTATCATAAATACTGATAATTATGTTTTCATTTCCCTTCATACAAGTTTTATATTAATAGTATTTTTATTACAAATTAATTATTATTAATTAATTTATACGAATTAAAGAATAAACAAAATATTAAGATCATTACAATTCAGAATTCACTGATCTTTCACACGGCATTGAAAACTAATATTTTTTTGTAACCCGAAAAATCACAGAAACAAATGTTCGATCGTTAAAATTTCCAATTGTCGAATAAAAGAAAAATCCAAATATCTCCGAAATCGTCACTTTCAATTAATCTTTCAAAGAGGTATATACATAACCGCTCAAAGAAATCAGTGATCTTTAACGATTTTGCTCATGTTTTGATTTTCCATCAGTTTTACGTAATGATTAGTTTCTAACGAATCTATAACAGCATGAAAGTTTCGGATTTATAAGCCCGTTGTCAACACCCATGTAAATAATAAATTATAAATAAATAAATCATATTTTTTTATGTTAAACGATCCATTCGATAAATTACATTCTCGGATTAACTTATTAAATTTCATCCTTATCTACCGAGTACGAACATACATGACACACATTAACTTTTACCTAATTTATTTACGAATCGTTATCAAAAATTGAAACGTGCCATACGTATACATCCACGTGCTCTATTATTCTATTTAAAATAATAATAGGAAGAAACTGAAGACCCATTTAAACTACATTTTTATAGACCGGAAAGGTAGAAAAGCATACCAGCACCCAAGTATCAATCGAAATTTCATTGTTCTCCATCTGTTTAAGAAGAGACTGCTCTTCGAAATAAACAGATATCGTAATGACGGTGAAAAAGTTTAACCACTGCATTTCCTACAGGAGAATCCCCGTTTGCTTCATGCTTTCTGATACTTGCCGGTAAGATTAGTAACTTGACTTTGTAAAAGCATAGATCGACAATTCTAGGATCTTCATACTGCACCTTCCGAGAGTTATGCTTATTACATAATGAATCTTTCACCAGTTAATTATGGTACGTCTTCAGTGACATGCTGAATGTTCTTTAACCGCAAACTAATTGCAGTTCATAAAAGAAATATAGGACGCTGCCTTACATATCCAAACTGATAAAACATCCGAAGGAGAAATATACTGTTTGCGCAGACGTTCCTTTCCTATAAATTAAACTCATTATCCTCCGAGTGAAACTTTACTTATTTTTATTATACACAAAAAAATATATGCGATATTAATGGCGCTTCTTTGAAAAAGGACATATATTTACAATTAGAAAATTAGAAACAAATGAAAAACAAATTGAAACTTTATATAAAAACATTTTTAATCAGACACAATACCAGTGCCAACGTTGAACCAAACTTGTAACCAGTACTATTAACTCAAAAAAATTGTTCAGTTCTTGGCTATGCATTGTGTCATTAATTAAACAGTACCTGGTATAACTCTTTATTGTCTAATTCTAAATTAATAAATATTCGTTAACATGTAGACGAGTAACTTTAACTTTTATTCGACCAGAAATTTAAAGACCATACGTTATTATTACAGTAATATATGTTATTCGAATCAACCGAGTCAATGACTCCGGTAAATAACTGTATTGGTACCCGAGGGAGAGATACCATGACAGTAACAAACATATACGTCAGATTTCATAAGGCATCCTTGAATGTCCTCCGGAATATTTTACTAGACTGTTTTGTAATATTTCAAAAAGAAATAAGTTTATCTCTAAAATAATAAAAAGTCTAGTAAATCAAATTTGCTAAAATATTTTCTCTGCACTTACTAAAATTAATGCTTTAAATTATCAACTCAATATTTGAATTCGAAAATTATAGAAAATAAATAAAATGTTGAATACTTTCCTTACAACTCAAAATAATTTCAATTTTATAATTTTTCCATTATGTAATATTCAAAAAAGGAAATGAAAATTTCTCCAATATATTTTGTTTCGTAATGTTTTCAATATAAACGCAAAATGAACACACAACAATAATAACCAGTGACTTAATTATATTCAGTCGTAAATCTTGAAGTGCATTCAAATATTATTTTTAATTAACTCGTGGGATGAACGTTTTTAACAATTTTAATTTTTTCCTTGGCTTTGAATTGGTAATTAATCATCTAACTTTGTTTTTGATTACATCACACATCTGACGATACATTTTTGAACTACCAAACGCCGTTACAAAGATTAACTATCTTCACCTGCATAACAGTAACCGGTCATCAACTGCATAACTGTTCAGTTTTGTCACGTCGAATGCCTTCGGCCAGGTATTGTGCAATTATTTGTCCGGCCCAATGCCGTCCTTTTTGTCACTATCTTTCATTTATGGATTTCAATAAACCATTCACGAACAAGCCGGAAACTTCGACAATCAAACAATATTTAAATAACAAGAAAATTAACATAATTACAATATTTATTCAAAAATATCAATTTTCATCTCCAAAGAATTGACGCAATTTGGTGTTATCTAACCGAAAACAGACGAATGCTTTGGAAGTAATCTTTTTATGAAAAAGAATTTGATAGTTGTGGAAAGTGATTGATAACAATACACTTTTACTGCTAAGAATAATAAAAAAAAAATAAAATACACCGAAGGAGTTTTGATAACCGTAAATGTTGAAAAACCTGTGTATTTTGAAACATCGCGGACAAATTTATGTAAATTAAGATTCACTTTTCAAATTCATTACACGTCTAATAAAGGGAACATATTCAAATTTTCCCTCAAATAATTTTTTAGTGGAATATTTATATAAAACAATAAATTATAAATTTTCTTCGTCATTTTCATAGCAATAAATTTAAAAATAAAATTATTATAATAAACAATATTAATTAAGAAGAAGATTTAATTTTAATAAATTTTGTATACAAATATATTTTCTTTATCTTGAACGAATTTACTTTTATTATCTTATATTGCAATTTTCAAAAACTTGAAACTTCTATTACTTTTTTAATTTATCAAAGTTTTTTACAGTTATGAAATTTATAATTTCCTTATAAATCCTAAAATAATCGAAATGTCGTAACAAATTACAATTATTTCTGCCAAGAAACGAGCGTTAATTTTTCCAAGCAATAATTTTTCTTGTAATTAGATCGCGATGTCGAAATAATCGTCGATTTCGCCAAAAATTCTCGAAAAAAAAGTTATACCGCTGTTTGAAAATATTGCACGGTCTTATCTGTTAGAAAGGGACAGTATCGAAGTCCCAATTTCTGCGGGCAATTTCACGCGTTTGACCGGCTACAAACTTGTCTCGTCTCGAGATCATAACTACATTGTCTACTGTCGTAATATAACTGCACTTTTACCGTTATACTTACACACGTGACATAATTTATTATTATATGCAATACGAAATAACAATAATAACATAATTGCTTTGATGTCCCAATTTTCAAGCTACTGCGATCATTTGATTACGACCGGATGATAAAGTTCTGCATAAATTAAGTATGGTAAAAGTGAATAAAAGCGACAGGTAAACTACTTTTCCATGACATAAAACCCATTAAAAAAGTTATATGGAATTATAAGTGGAGTCGTACGTGGAGCCATATATGCGACTATATTTTTAATATTACTTGTATTAAATAATATTTTAAGAATATATACGGAGGGAAAAGAATAATAAAAATTACTATCCTAAGTTAGTAAAAAGTCTCAGCATTTTGACATATATTGTCAGTTTTTTACTAAAGAATTGTCAACTAATTGATACGTTTTACTACCTTAAGATAGTAATTTCTCGAAATGTTCAAGTATACGACCAACTTACTAACAATGTCATTAATTTTTATTAACCTTTTTTCCCCGTGTATATGCCGCATGTTTTCAAAAACGTAGATACGACATATATGGCACCATTATAAAACGTTTTCATGGGAAGTGTGCGAACAATCGAATGAGGTGAAACATGGAGAAATAAGGCAATTTTATTAGCGTTAATTGATGCATGTCGCCTACACGAGCACTTCTTCGCGCGCAACAAATTTATATGGAAAAAAAAAATATTGTATATTTAACGGCGGGCACTTTCTACAGATTTCCTAGTCTATTCTCTCGGGATACCGTTACATCTTTCTTGCTATTAGTCGCGGACTTCCAGAGCAAAGTCAACGTATCCTTGATTCTAACGAGATGCTCCATTCTTTCACCCGATCGCACCGGGGCCTTTGAATGTATCGCAAGATTTATTGCTTATCTCTTATTAATTCCGAAGAAAGTGAATTCGCGGTTCTCAGATCGTTAAATATTGTGACAGTAGTAATGATCTTTCTTTTTTCGGTTCGTTTTTTTTTTTTTTGGTGTAAAAATTGTGTAACGATTCTATCGAGCTGAGGTACAAAATAATTAAATGGAAATTTGACCGCACCAAAGAAAAGAAGTGCCGTTTAAATTTAATTGAAAATTTATAGGAACATAGATAAAGTTTTATTCGCAAAAAATATTGAAAAAAGGAGATGATAATTCTGTTTTATTGATTGATGCTTTAAGCACATTTTGTGGTGCATAAATAATACTTGAACTTGTCATTGTGTAATTCACTTTTATCTCTTATTTTAAAACAAATTGAAATAAAATCAATTCAATCAATTGCAAAAACAAAATAGAATGTTTTTTATTTGATATCAGTAGAGATCTTATTTGAATATTTTTATTAAGCATAACAAAGTGTCACTATCAGAGTGGTATAACTAATGCTAGCAACATTACGAGCATCTTTCGCGAATGACAACAATTTTTCATCTTAAAGGAGGAAAACGAAAAAAAGGGGGAAAAATGACGTGTACCATGCCTTCCTCAGCGAGAAAGATATTCCATTCTCGTTACTTAAGATGAATATCAACATTCCGGCTTTCGCTTATAAATCGATTAATTTCTAAGAAGTTATTCCAAACAATTCTTACAATTTCGCTTTCTAATTTTCATAAATTATCTCCATGTTTGCACATTTTTTCAATTAATTATAAAACTGCATCGATTGCTATTTTATCTCTCGCAAATTAATAATTCGCCAAACAATCCGAGCTATAAATTTGTCAGCTTATCCACTACTAAAATTGATTCTTAAGATTTTCCATTAATATTGTATAAATGCACGAAAAAAAATTAGTTTTTCTAACAAACCAACGACGTTTCTCCTTAAATGGACACCGAGGAGAAAATCGTCACTTTTGTCAATTGCGTCACAAGTCCCTTACATAATAAAATAATTTATACCGAAGTCTATTTATCATAATATGTTAAACAACGAAATGAAAAGGACTAAATATTAATTACACGCGTCGAATCTGTAATTACTTTCCTCGGAGCGCAAGTTTGTAATTACACCAACCGGACATTAAATAGTAAGGTCATTTACGAGTCGTATAGTAGGTCACCGTTGACCAAAAATATGGTGCCATTTCTAAAAGAAACGTGAAATGAAAGAGAAATTTCCGGAAATGAGATATTTACATATTAATCATAAATATTATCTAACATCACTAAATGAGTGTCGCGTGCAATCAATCAATAAAAAAATTTTAATGAATAAACATACAATTTAAATCATACTGAAAAATGCTAAGGGTAAAACTCTTTTTTTTTAGAATTTCAATTACACATTTTAACTAATTTATTATATATACTTTATTTATTATATAATACTACTTAGTAGTGCCAATAAAAAAGATCAGTAATTTGGCATAAAGTAAGAAAAAAATGAATTCTGCTGGTTTTGAGTTTAAGTTAGCAAAGCATTAATGCAAGTCTTACTTTTTGCTAAAACCCTAATATCTTCTATTGGCATTAGAAATCATTCTGCCAAATTAGCACTGCTAATTTAACATAAATATGTTAATTGCAAATATATAAACAATTATATAATAAATAAGTAAAGTTAGTAGTATCTTTTGTTTAAATCAGCAAGTTTGCGTCATAAATATGAAAGTTATAATTAAATGAATTCTGATGTACTGTAAATGTCATATATAATGTCCGATATACTGTAAGTCGATGAGCAGCACGAGTGTTGAATTTGCATCCGATGTCATTGTCAAGGACGTCGATGTCGAGAAAGGTCTTTGCGAGAACTAAATTAGTTTCTACGAATAAGTTACATCACCGCGCGGAACGAATTTCCATGTCACATTTGCATAGTTTCAATAGATCATTGTTTTTGCCTTAAAAATCCGTCTTTTCTCCTTTTATCTCGCATCACGCTTTGGACCTTTTCATATCGCCCTATATAATATCGCCATACATACGGACAAGTCTTTACTTTCTCAAGCACGCTATCACCGTTGTTTTGAACGTTTTTTACTTTCTCCGTGAAGTTTAAAAGTAGGTCCCTAATAAGGCCGAAATGCAGAGAAACGACACCCAATTCTCTACATTGTCAATTTCGAAATTTAACGAATTGCTCCGTTTTGGCAAAAATGCCCTTTCTAAAATTGCAAGTACCCGATATGAAATTTATGCAAACTTTTTTCCGCGCGCAAAATCCAGTGAGAATTCGGACGTTGTAAAATTTCTTTTTTATTTGAAACATATTAAATAATTGATTAAAAGTGAAATTACTTTTATGGGTAATTAATTTATATTGCTTATTTATGGAAAACTGAACAGAACATCTTTTTATCAATGCCACATTTTTTCTTCTGAATACAAATTGTGTATCCAGAATTAGTTAAGAATTTAAACGCGCGAACCATTTGAACATGCTTTACTCTGAGTTATTATAAAATATACTTGTAACTGATAATAAATTTCTCTATACATAATCAAACTGTATTATTTAGCATGATCATTAACGTATGGTACGAATATTTAAATAAAAAATTAGTATATTATCAATTACTTGATTTAAAAAATCTGCTCGCATCATCTAAATTGAGTTTAATAACAATTTTACGTATCTCTGGTCGGATTTAATGTAAGCAGTTGTAATGTAAGCATAATCATAAAAATTACAATATACGAAACCCCCGCACAATTTTCCGTACGTGAAATATCAAACAGGTCTTATATAAAGCGTCGACTTTCGATTGGACACTCAGTTAAGTAAGCTGAAATAAAGATGTTCGAGTCGTGACTTCTCCTCGTTTTCATTAGCGAAAGTGAATGATACGTGCCGACGTTTCAAATTGACGCTGTTTTCATCGGAATGAGCGGCTGCGCTATTGTACACTGCTATTTGCGCTACTGGGTATAAATTGTGCGATTACGGAATTGTAGCGAAGCATAATGTTACAAAAGCAACATATAAATTGTTTCGCTCGAATGTTCTTCTAATTTTGTTAATAAATAAAAAATAATAAAATCATTTCATCGAGTGAAAATGTAGCTTCTAATAAATAATAATAAAGATGTAACATTAATATGATTAATGGAGAAACAATTGTAACAAAGAGAGCACTGGATACTTTATATGATTAGTCATTTTGTACAAATTTATATACGCTGAACTGAAATCAAACAAAGGTCACATTCAAGATATTAATCAAATAATAAATGTCGTACTATGAAGAATACTTAAAAATCCGATCATTCAGTAATTTTATTAAAATTGTCTCTTTTTTGTGGTCACATTTATATAAATAAAATAATACTAATAATTTCTTATGTATAAAATATTTTGATAATATACGTTGATGTTTCTTTTTAATACAAACTAAATACTTGTCACGCATTATCAAAACAAAGGCAAATAAAACTGACGAATGTTTAAAAAAATACTTATATTTATATTTACACACAAAAATATACATGAAATATGTTAAATGTTTATCAACTAACTTGGATTATCATCAGTTAAAACATATTTCCTAAATTCATTTATATCCATCGTGTAATCGTCGTCATCGCTACTTTCGTTTAAAATGTCCTGAACTGTTCCTGAAGCCAGTTCTGATTCCACAATTTTATCACTAGTTGTTTCATCAGGCTTTACTGCTGTATCTTCCACATTTACACCAGTTAACGAGTCATTCTTATGCAAAAGTATGTCCATTGATGGTAAAGGAAAATTATACGAGAGTAATTTTGCATAACCCCGATGCCCGCAAGATTTTAAAATTGACATAGCAGCTGTCAGAGATTTCTTTGAAAATGAACACTGCTCACGATTCGATAATAATTCCTTATAGGTTTGTTTTTTGTCTTCCATAATATTCCGCCTGCGCAACAATGTTTGTAAAGTTGACAATTTTCGGCGATACGTATTAGTGTTCTTCTCCGACCGTTCGTAAAATTTGGAAGCTTTATCCAATTTCCAATTCAATTCTTTTATTTTGTTCTCACGATCTTTCACTTGGTATTCGGCTTTTCTTCTCTTATCCACCTCCAAGTTCAAAGATTTCATTAACTGCTTATTTATTGCCTCCAGCTGATTAATTCTAGTTGTCATCTTAAATAAAAGTGGTTCATCAATTTTCGCCTGTGCATCCGTTTTGTTGTTAGATTTTTTATTACCTACAGACTTTTTGATAATATTCTTTTCTTTTAATTGTTCAATTTCAAAGTCTTTCCTTTTCACTTCAACCTCCATGAGCTTTAAACTGTCCGCGAGATCTTTATGCTGGATCGATTGCTCCGATAAAGTTTTGATTATTTGCTGCTGTATTTCTACCTTCTCTTCCAAATCTTTACACTTCTGCAAAAGTTCATTCACAAATAAATAATCGTGAGAAATAGAATCCTGTTTCAAATATAAAGATTCACCGCACAACTTCGGCGTACTATCATTTAAATGATCTTCGTCGTTTATTTTGTCACAATTTTTTATTACTTCAGAAGTAACAAATTTATTGCTACTACTATCAGAATGGTACTCTTTAATGTTATCCGATAGACCTAAATTTGCTTCATTATTTCTTTTTTTGCAATTCACTATTATTTCAGATGTTACAAAATTATCGTTATTGCAATTAAAATGACATTGTTCGATATCCTTGTTAAGAGGATTTAAATGTTGAGTAATATCGTATACATCTTCGGATATTCCTGATATTTTTATAGTAAATTTTAAGTGTTCATTACTCGAAGAAGAATAATTTTCTTTCAACGAATCGTGCACTATATCAGTGGAATTTGAAGCATTTAATTGTTTATTACATTCTACATTGTTATCCGATTCATGCATCATATTTTCATAATCATCTATTTCAGAATTCTCCGATATTGTCTCACGTTTGTTTACCAAATCATCATACTTTTCACCATCGCAAACAAGCTTCAACCTCTTCTCTATTTGCATGTACTCATCATTGGACAACCTATCTACAATTTCTTTCTTTATTTTAGTATTGTAAAAGTTTGAGTTTGTGTTAATAGTAGTATCTTCCTTTTTATGCTCATCATTAGTCGCATAATCATTTTCATAAAAATTATCAGTATCAGCATTGTCATTAGATATCACGGAAATATTATCAATACTTTGAGATGGATTATGTGCAGTTAATGGAAGCATCAAAGATTCTAATTGTGTTGTTTCGTGAGAAATGGTTTGATCATTGTGTACATATTGAATTAAGTAATCATCACCATATTCCCCATTATCTGATTCAGATATACCACGTTTCCTAGATGATTTTCGAGTAGATGTAACGTTAAATACAGTTGGAACGGCTCCTTTTTTTAATTTAACTCTGCCATTATGTGTAACTATCCACTGATTTGATTCAAAGTGCATATGGCAAAGAAAGGAATTTTTTGATGGTTCCCATTCGCTACGTCCAACTTTATCCTTCCACATTTGACGTAACACTGCATCGCGTGGAAAACATTTCATCATGAAACCCTTCTCGCTACGATTGTTGCATCCAAGCGCTGCACAACCAGGCATCTTATATATCTTTAATTTTGTTTAAAAATATAGATAAGATATTTGAACAAAGCAGTAATTATACAATATCTGTAAGCAAATATTACGGAATCAAGAACAATAAAATAAATACTTTAATATATATTTAAGTATTCTTATAATAAATTACACTTGACTTCCACGCATTTGCTTTTCACTTATTTTCCCTTCTACAGATTTGCTTCTTTTTCTTCCATACATTTGCTGAAATCTGACCAATGAGAAAAAAATACAAAACCCGCCAAATGTCAATATGATTTAAAACAATGAAATCGAGTCTTGCAGTTGCGCAGTCACCTTCTACGCTGGAAAAGCAAATATGTGGAAATTTCCGGTTCCAATAAAAACAAATGTATGGAAGTCAAGTGTAATTACAATCTTTGTAATAGGACTTTAGCTTTAATATTTTTTAAGATTTATCAATAAAAACAATTAAGAGTATCAACGGTGCCTATTCCTGTTAATGTATCGCATACTTCTATCCTGTTAATGTATTAGTACATGTCTATTTATATTATTATTTTATATATTTAAATGCAATGTATTTTAACATCTAAACTTTTGCTGCAATTGAATTATTTAAATTTAAATAAATAATTCATTTACAAGATTAAATTGAAACGATATCTAACGGAAAAGTATTTTGACAAAATAATTACTTATGTCAATAAATTATATGTAACTAATGTATATATTATTTTTACCTGCTTTTGTTTTGATAAAAGGGAAACATGTCCCGAATTGTAATCACTAATTATCATCTGTTCTTCAAACTTATTGTCGAAACTATGTATTCAACCAAACTTTTAAAGTCTTTATCTCTTGACGTTTCAATGTTGTTGTTATTGTTTTTTATTCGAATGACATTCTAGTACTTTAAATGTATTAGACAAAAGAACTCTATTTAAGTTCGGTCTATACAGGAAAAATAACCTTCTTGATATCTTGTATTGGCTTAAATTTTATGAATTAAGGCGATTTTTCAATGCGTCACGTGTCGGAAACCTCATCCAATAGCCAAGGTTTAAGGTGATGTATCAAATCTGCTGTCACGGCGTTAGTGTCTTTTGTAATAAAAATTTAATTAATTTACATTTTATGATCTATGGACCAGAGCGCTATTCTATGGACACGGGAGTATAATTTTATAGGTCATAAAATATAAATTATTTAAATTTTGATTACAAAAGACACTAACTCCGTGACTGCAGGCTTTGCACTTGCTTTTAAGGTGATCTGTAAGTCTGCTGCAACAGAGTTAGTGTTTTTAGTAATTAACGCTTACGGCATTCCGTTTTCTCCATGTAGTACTGTGTTAGTAAGACAAACATATAAATTGAAATAAACCAGAAGAAGATGCACAATACTGCTAGTTAATTATGGAACATGATCAAAAATAGAAAATTTTGTTTGTATAAAGGAATAAGATATAGACCAGTTATAAGAAAAAAGCATTTTTATTTTTCATGTATTAAATTACAAATAAATATGCATTAATCATTTATATTTACATTTCTAAGAAATAATATTTTATAATAGTCATCTTTATGACTTAGATTCTTTGGCGCTTTGCAAACTCTGAGTAATGTATAATTTAGCTAAGCTTTGACCGCAGAACTGGGAAATGTGTTGACTGTAAGTGTTAATTTGACCAGCCAAGATCATGGGATTTAACCTTGGTGGTGCAGGCAAAGGTTTCATCATCTTATTAATATCATCCAAAGGTAATGGTGGTTCATCCTTGGCAACGCGTAATGCATTTTCTTGAGCCCTTTTGGCCAAAAGGCGATTTTTATCCTGTTGCTGCCTTATAAACATGCTTTGATAACGATTGAATTTAATAGCTTCTTGATTCAACTCGTCAACGCGATCCATCATGCATCTGAGTTGAGTTTCCAAAACATTGGCAGTGCCAAGATCCAAGTACTTAGTACCTTCTTCTTCTGGTACCATTTCTTCCAATTCAGACATCATGATGTTTGTTAAATTGCTGTTCTTGATGACAATGGGTAATTCTATTAAAAGACTTTCATAGCTAACCTTGAGGCTTCGCACAACATCAGGTGTAAATTCACCATCTTTGTACATTTGAATAGCCTGAGGAGTTAAACGATAGGCCTTGAGAGTTAAGAATCCTCTGGCTGTTTTAGCCGTGTCATATATGAGCACTACAGATTCTTCGATAGAAGTTTGATAATGATATTGCGATTCAAGAAGTGGTAAATTCAAAAAATTTCCAACATCTGCACTTTGATACCATCCAACATGGAAATGGTCAACGTTAACTCTATAAACAATTAAGTTATTTCTTTTAATAATACAATTATTAAACAATGAAATAATAGTATATTATTTCTCTAATCATCGCTACGTTCGATTAGGTAAAATAAAAAAAAAATAATATAAAGAATATAATTAAAGAAAGTAAGTTAATATTTAGTAAATCTAAAATTGTTTACACTACTACCACAAATTGTTTTTACCTTCGAAGTCTCCTCATTACTGCCAATTGATATTCTTCTTCATCATCATCAGTTTTTGGGAAAGGGAAACAATTAGTAATTTCTAATCTGTTCTGTACCACTAACCCAAGCAATGCTCCTTGAGATACCTCCATATTTGTCAAGGATTCTTCATGGCAATGTTTAACCATTTTCATAAGAACTAATCCATCACACTGTACATAATCTATACGGGACTCCATGATTTATATAGAATTCAAATGATTCTCCTGTAAATTAATCATTATATTATTATATATTATATAAATTATTCAAAAAGACGACAAATCGAAATGTACATATGTCGGGGACAAGTATGCTCGAACTAAAACAGTACTTCAATGAACTTTTATATATTTATAATTTAATATAAATTATATGCTTTATAACTCAAAAGTATATATATAATTTATTTATATAAACTGAACGTATACACTTACCACACAACGATTAAATCAAACAAATATCTTAACCAAATCAAATCGTCTTATTCACACTATACAGGTATTGAAAAGGTTATGTTACGTTTACATTATTATACTAATGCGAGTGACAGAGAAAGTATTGCATAAAAGAGAACCAGTGTAATTTTTTGAACTCCTTATTACCAACTTCAAGAGCTAGCAGAATTTTGTTACGAAACGTTCAACAAAACTCTTACATTACATTATCTCTGTTTATCACGTATACTTGATAACGTAGAGAGCGAGAGAGAACGTGATCTATTTCTCATTTCTCCTCTTCTATCTTCTCAATTTAATTCATTAATTTAAACAATCAACTTATTTAACTATTTATATCTTAATTAATTGTACTATTAATAAAATTTATTTAATTAAATTACCTAATGTATCAATTATAGCAGGATTGGCATTATGCATGCAGGATGCGTTATTGAAGACACGATTGATACATTAGGTAATTTAATTTAGTTTATTAATGATTTTAAATTATTCAATTGAATTAAATTACCTAACGTAACACTTATGCATTTGAGAACGTATCATGAGATAAGCTATTGAAGATGCAGTTTCATGGTTTTCATAAGTTTCACTTCACTCGCCGATCTTAATACTCGAACAATTTGCGGCAGTAGCAAATATACTTTAACCGTGAAATAACCAAAAGTGTTAAAAACGTTTAATGATATTCGTATTGGATAGATAAGTCTTTATTTACCTTTAAGTTAAAGGTTTTTGTATACGATATGTATCGTCAGAAACAAGACTCCGATGTAAGTAATTTATGTATTTTTAATAAAACTGTAAACGGAATGATTTTCGCTGCCTCTGAAACAAATTTTGTTTACTATAGAACTTAACCACTTAATTTATACTTGCTTGTTTCCAAAACATAAATAAAACTCTCATCTCCTTATTTTTATTTATTCTTAGTCTACTCGTGTAATAAGTACACTTGTAATAAGTGTAAAGTGGAAGAATTTCGAATGCATTTAAAAAATTCAAGTACTCAGTTCCTTTTGGTCGAATATAAGTGAATTTTGATTATACTAACTATCTAAGGAATAACAAATTACAAATAACATCATTTTGAAATTATTCCATTGCATTTGAACATGCCATTATTATTATTTACAAAGATATACATATTATATGCTACACAAAAAAAATTTATTGTTTAATAAATATATATTTATTGGTTTAATGATTGTAGGAGGCTGGTGAGTCCTCGGATATTGATTTTGTTTATGATGACGCAGATACACATGCAAATGAAATTGCTGAATTATATAGTTACACAGAGCAATATGAATTGCAGCATAACTTTAAGGTATGAGGTCTTTGTTATTGTACGTTGTTTTATTTTTTAACAAAAATTAATATATCTCTTATAAAATATGTTCAGACAACATTGAGTAAAGTTTAAAAATAATATAATTTGTTCACAATTTTAAGAATAACGCGTTTTTTTCTTGTTTTTATTTTTTACAGACAAATAATGTTTATCGTTCAATTCTATAGTCCTTGTTTTAAATTCATATTTCAAACATTAAACATATCTAGAATTGTTTAAATAAGTTTTCATGTATCTCGGAAAATTATCAATTTAATTATGAGATTAAAATCAATTAACTAATTATATATATATATAGGCATTTGAAGAAATTATGAGTTCATATAAGTTATTACCATGGTGGGAACCTTTATCAAGCGAACAAAGAAAATGTATTGTATACAAATTATTAAATCGTTTGGAACTATCTGATAAACAACAGAGAATGAAAGCAGCAAGATGTATATTGTATTTAGCTCAAGGTTGCTGGGCCGAGGTACAATCAGATAAGGAACAACAGGAATGGGCAAGAAAAAACGTTATGCTTCTTTATGATGCTGGAGTTTTTTCTGCATTTGTTGAACTATTGAATATTGAAATAGAGTATGTATTTCGTGCAATTTTTAAAATACGTATATTAAAATTTAATTTTATTGAGAAACAATTTTAATAGTAAAGTTTTAACTGGTACCATCAGCTACTGTATTGTATGTTTTTAAAAACATTATTTTTTTATATTTTAGAAATGGTGTAGGAATTACAGCGTTGCATAAATTAACAGTTAGTTTAGCAGATTCTGTGGATCTTAGAATAATTTTATCAGTTCTATATATAATTACTGAGATAATGAGAGAAGAGTCGAAAAATTTGGAGCAAAGTGAATTCAAAGACAGTGTTTTATCTTTTAAAGAAGAACTTAGTAAGTATTATATTGTGTAAAATAAAACATTTATTGATGATAATTATGTAATTGATGTTACATTGACAATTTTTAATTAAAGGCAATCCTTATGGAGAAGAGTTGTTAATCGTCAAGCTCTTAGGGATGGTAACATGTTTCTGTTGTGGATCAGCGCCACATTTTCCAATGAAAAAAGTGTTGCTGTTGCTTTGGAAGGTCATATTAGTATCGTTAGGTGGTATAGAAACCCTTCGAGAATTAAAAAAGCAATACCGGGAAGAAGCAGGCTTGTCAACACACCAGCAAGATACTATTGATGTTGTGAAATCAATGAGACCAAGTTCACCTCCGACTAACGCTGCTGATTTATTGGAAAATCAAAATGCTACTAAAAATAATAGTTACAAAAGATTTCGTAGGGTATGTAAATTATAATAATTACTAAAATGCAATAAATTTAATAATGTACTTTACTTAAATTTTGCATAAATTACAAGTGAATAATACCAATGTAAAGAAAATTAAAATGTTGGTATTCTTTTAGATCGATTAATAAATAATCCTACTTTTTATTTCAGAGTCTTATTAAACAAAGCTCTTTGGATGAACCAAACCTAGGAATGGAATTTGATGAATTAAGATCCGAAATGGAAAATGAACAACAAAGATTGTTGGGTTTGGATCAGCAGCAAGGTGCGGAAGGAGAAGAAGGAGGAGCTAACAATGAAAATGGAGGCAACAACAATTCTGTGATAGGTGGAGAAACTTACCAGAATTATTATGCTGTTCAAAATGAACAAATCCAACCAAGATTTGAACCTTCTCTACCTATTAAAGAGAAAGGCAAGATGAATGACACATTTTCATTAATTAAATTAAAATTACAAGCGCTTTTGTTTAGTAATAATTAAATTAGATTTAGAAATATACACAAGTTATAATGTTTGTTTATGTACTATAATGTATTCTTAAAAGAATCATAACATTCAAAACACTTATCAACCCATCTAAGCTAACAATATATTTATCAAAATTAATATAAATTAAATTATTTTAATTTATAGCAGGATTACCATGGACTCCAAAAGTAAGGCAGAAAGAAATTGACACTTTTCTTGAAGTATCAAGATTGAAATTTATAGGCTACAATCTCGAAGGTGATAGAGAAAGTGTGGCTGGTTTACCTCAACCAATTCACGAAGGCGTTAACACCTTAAAACGGGTATCGTATAATATTGAATTAAATAACATTATTAATATTAATACTATTATTATACAAATATACACTACTTTCTTTACTTACAATCCGCAGAAAATTATGTTCCTTTTGAGTAATACATTTCATGACTGGTATACAAAAATATTTTAGACAGATTATTTTAACTAAGCTAATAAAACTAAACACCAAATTGACTTATTTAATTGACCTATGAAGTTAGTTGAACTTCTCAAAAATGTAAATAATTAATATAATAATAATTTTTTAATTGTGTTTAGCACATGTATATATCGCTAGCAGATGTGCAAATACAAAAAGAGGAAGAGATTGCAAGAAATCCCATGAGCACGCAAGAACTTCTCACACGTCAAACACCAACAGAAACTCTCTACCAAGCTGTGCTTGTAAATCTTCCACAATATATGATCGCATTGCTGAAAATTTTGTTAGCTGCAGCACCAACAAATAAAGCTAAAACAGACAGTATAAATATTATGGTAGATGTTTTACCCGAAGAAATGCCGTATGTTTTTTTTTATATACATCGTTTATATCTTTGTTAAGTTTTATTCTTTTAATTGTTATTAATAAATAACACTTTTTATAGGATGACTGTTTTACAATCCATGAAATTGGGAATAGATGTTAATAGGCATAAAGAAATTATTGTAAAAGCTGTATCTGCTATTTTACTCCTTCTCTTGAAACATTTCAAAATTAATCACATTTATCAATTTGAGTTTATGTCGCAGCACTTAGTCTTCGCTAATTGTGTCCCATTGGTATTAAAATTTTTAAATCAAAACATATTAGCTTATATTGAAGCAAAGAATGTGTAAGTGTTACATTAATATAGAATTTTATATAATATAATATGGATGTGAAACGTATATTCCGAGGACCTTTTGTGATTTTGAGGACGTCCTCAAAATAGTTACACATGAAAAAGTCCTTTTGAGGTCTTTCTCGACCTCCTCTCGATCTTCATTTCGCTTCTAAAATGTAACTTTTCAATGAGGTTGCGTCCTCGAAATATACGGTACACGAGTCTATATATATATTTATAATTAATACATATTTTATTTCATCAGAATTCCGATATTGGATTTTCCTATGTGTGTCATTGGAGATCAACCTGAAATGACTGTTGAAAGTTTAGAGCTCAGTGAACATCATACATACTCTTGGAGGAATATGTTTTCATGTATCAACTTATTAAGAATTTTAAACAAATTAACCAAATGGAAGCATAGTAGAATAATGGTTACTATTATTTTATATACAAAAATTAGCATTGCGTCCATTTACAATTTAATCCTCTTAATATGCAACACACTATTTTACAATTTGTAAAATAATTTGTTTTTTTTTTTTTTTTACAGATGTTAGTTGTATTTAAATCAGCTCCTATATTAAAAAAGTCTTTGAAAGTTATGCACGCAATGATGCAACTTTATGTGTTAAAACTATTAAAAATGCAGACAAGATACTTAGGAAGGCAGTGGCGTAAAACTAATATGAAAACTATTAGTGTGATTTATGCGAAAGTAAGGCATCGTTTAAATGATGACTGGGCTTATGGAAATGGTAATTCTGATTACAAACTAATTATTTTCAAATTATTACATATCTATTTAGAATACTATAAACTAAAAAAAATTCAATTACATGTTTTTAAATTAAATAATTATCACTTTTAGTAATAGTAAGTAAATTTGTACAAATAAAGTTTGGATTTTTCAAACGTCTCTTAGACTGTCGCAAATGATAACTAAATTTAATTATACAGACTTAGAAGCAAGACCCTGGGATTTCCAAGATGAGGAATGTGTGTTACGTTCATGCGTCGACCAATTCAATAATCGACGCTATTTTAACATACCGAAGGATGAAGAACTTGTACCAGTTGATACTTCAGTTATGTCTGCTTTAGGGATGAATATTGAACTAACTGAAGAATTTAAACATCATTACGAATTGTGGTTGCAACAAGAAGTATTTCAAACATCAATTGATTGGGATGAACTGTTCAGCTACACAAAAAACACGTGTGAACTTTAACATGTTTTATACACATCAAATTATTTTAAAATCTAAACAAATTAATTCACTTAATTTTAATTAGATGATTCAACTTGTACAAATGCAAAGTATGATATTTCAACTTATGCACATTTTAAAATGTAGTACAAAGAAAGCAATTTATACAGATTATTATACTTTTACTTTGTAATACAGTGGAGCTATTGGCCATTGGCATTAGAGCAGTACTGTAATAATGGTCAAGTAGCTACACCATTTTTAGATGGTACCATTTCAAAAAATGAGACAATTGTAGTTCTAAACAAGATATTCTGTATAGTATAAAATATAAATCTGTTTGCGTATACATCATACATCATTTTTTTAAACAACCTAAATTAATAATTCAATATTAATATATAAACGTGGCACGTGGTGCTTATGAGAATGCTTTATGGAAGTTATAAAGACGTAATGTTAAAGTTTTGCTCGAATGTACAATGCAAATACAGTGCAATATATAAATAATCGAATAATAAAAGAATATCGTAATACCCTACACTGCTCTAAAGTTAGATTGCGCACGACTTGTTAGATTTGTATAGGTAAATATTAAATCATAATAGTTGGACTGTCAAACAACATCTTACAAACAGTGCAATACGGATCTATATACACTGCCAAAAATCTGATGTAACAATACAAATTTTATATCTAGTTATACCAAACAGTAATATCATTGTCAAGATGTCTTTATATCTTTTGACAAGCAATTGTTTATCATTACAATACACTAATGATAATATACAAGACATTGATGGTTGTCGTTTGACAGAGTCAAATCTACTTATCCTTACAAGTGTGAATGCCTTAAAATCGGAATCACCTTTTAACACGAGTTCTAATTATCGGGAGATAAGTGTAAAACAAAAGTTATAGACTTATAATGTAAGTGGATAAAAGTATTATGTCATATCTGCGACAAATGATGCAGATACAATATAAACGTAATGTAAATATTGTGCTAGCAATTTTTTTTGTATATTCTTTATAAATTATTTAATATGCACTGATTTTCTGCATGGGGATTCTGCATTCCTAATATTCCTAATATTAACTATTTAAAGAAGATTATTTGCATTTTTAACATAATTTTTTTTCTTTGTGTAAAATATAAAATAACTAATGGTTATTTTTCAATTTATCAAATCGTAATTTGTAAACTAATCGATACTTTTACCGGAACAAATTTCACTTTTATTTATTTACATTAAAACCAAAATTTAAATTGACACTTTACCTCATAGATTGTCAACAAGGTTTATGAAAGAGACTTCATTTCAATACAGAAAAAGTTTCTAATTCGTTTATTTTATTCAGAATAAACATTAACTACTAATATATTAAAGTTTATTATGTGTATTAAAAAATAATGCTAAGGTAAACAGAGGACAACCATTTCATTTCACTAAAGTAAAATAAATATTTTAACTTCACCAATCCAAATTGAAACATGTGAATAATAATTGCAGATAAATCGAATCATAAACTACTCTATAAGAACATTAATTTAAAAAAGAAGTAAATTTTATGTAGAATTAATGTTATTAACGTTAATAATATTAATATACTATTAGAGTATGAAGATAATTATCCATCCCTTTATTCATATTTAATTATATTTATGGTTGCACATGAATATTAATAACTCGTGTAACATTATATGCCAGCATGTGCACACAGTAACACATAGTAATACAATTGTGCATATTCCATATTAATTTCTAACATAATAAAAAAAGAACTAAATACTTAACAATACCCTTCTTTATTATTATTTTGACAAGGGTACATAGGTATTATTAGAAGAAAGTAATACCACATAAGCGCTGCCACATAAATGTTAAAATGTGCATTAGTTGAGACGATTCATGAGTTGAATTGTGCCATGACTCACAGAAAATACAAATAAATTCAATTAAAAATTGAAAAGTTTACAATTAAAATATGTTTCATTGTCCAGTTAAAAAAATTATACAGAAGTATTAGAATTTAGAATTACTTATGAATTTTGCTGATTTCGATTATCATACTCCTAAGTAGGGATCCAAATTAGATTTTTTTGACTGAATTATTTATCAAACCTTTTAAATATGTAAACATAAAGCTAAAGAAAAATGAGATTATACGAATTATGTTCAAGTAATTTATTAATTTATATTCAAATTAAAATTAGGAAGATCAAAATATAATTTATCATCCAATATTTTCTGACTCTGTTATGTTATTAGCTTTATAACAATTTTGAATTATTTGATCTTTCTAGTATTAATATCATTGTTTATTTCTAAGTATTGCAAAAATATAATTGTCAGATTGTAATTTGTAATTAGTACATATATAAAAGATTAAATGGATATTAAATTTGTAAAACTTCAAAAATATTATTTCCAGTTCAAGATATTTTTTATCTATAAATTTTTATAATATACATATATATATATATATATACATATAATTGCATACTATAATAATTTATAATTGTATTTTTAAATGGATAATTTCTTGTAAAATATAAGACGTTTTTATATATACAATAAATATGTAAAAATTTATTCTAATGGTTTAATTCATT
The DNA here is from genome assembly GCA_022817305.1 of Leptoteleia sp. ZL-2020. NCBI lineage: Eukaryota > Metazoa > Arthropoda > Insecta > Hymenoptera > Scelionidae > Leptoteleia > Leptoteleia sp. ZL-2020. The sequence continues at coordinate 37,035 of JABFPN010000016.1, read as the reverse complement.
GATTCCTAAATTATGCATGGGTATTCTTTTCAATTTACATAATAATTCTGGCATTAAATGTATTTTGAAAAGTAATTTTATAATAATTTATTTTAAAGTAGTTGACATATTCTTAGCTCCGTGTCTCTAGACATCTGGCGTTGTTTCAAAAGGAGCACAAAGTCATTTTAGAACTTGTTTTAATTATTTCATGTGTTGGTAACACTGACGCAGTGAGTTAACCATAAATATTTTCCAAAGAAAATTTGTTTATAGTAAAATAAAAATATTGCTGTGATCTTCTATATTAAATTAAATACATTAACAACACAAATATGAAAAATTCTTTATTATTATTACGCAAGGCTTACGTCAATGAAATGACAATTCCTTTTAAACCAATACGTGAATTCAAATTAAGTGAAAATGTAAAGGGTAAAAGTGTTAAAGGTAATGAAATGTTTTAAAATAAAGTCAATGAGTTTTAAAATAAATTTAAATTATATAAAATAAATAATTATTTTGCCATCATTATAAAATGATCATTGGCTATATCTAAAGTAAAAAAAAAAAGTATTTTCCACATAACTGCCGTGGAAGTAATACATTCTATCATATGAGCTTTTTTTCCTTGCATTTGTTGCGAATGATATTGTATGCAAAATGATGCAAAGATAAATAACTAACGTGCAATAACAGGTACTCTCCCTTAACTTTGATCTACTATGGGAGATGTTATCAAAACTTGCACTCATTGATAATTACACAATGCTTTTCTTGTTAAATATATACTACCCTTGTGGAAATGAATGATGAAAAATGCTGAAAAATCCCAATTTTAGCAGGTTTTCAGTGTTTTTCAGCAAATCCTTTCCACTAGCCTATAGACTCAACATATATTATATATATACTATTTTAATATGAAGAAATTTAGTCTCAAAAATTTTATACTCTGTTACATAACATATAGGAAAATATAATTTTGTACAAGAATTATATGAAAATAATTATTCTTGATATCCTTATTAAGTTATATATTTCTATTAGTAATATTGTATACAAATTTTAAATTTAAAAATTAATTATTGTATAAATAACATTAAATAGAGTGTATTGATTTCCTTAAATATTAAGTTCCTTAATATTTTTTTAATGTATGTTTTTCATCGTTTTCTTAACAATTTTTTATTTCAGGTAAAGGATGTTTGCAAGAGTTTACTGTATTAATCGGTTGTCTTGAATCACATGGTTATAACAACCACTCTTGTCCTAAAGAAGCAGAAGCCTTCAATACTTGCTTTGAAAATTTTTCAAAAAATAAGAAGAAATTAAAAGAATCTAAAGATGCAATACCAATATATTCTAACACATATACACAAGTTCAAATAAAAAATTATATGAAGAAATTTAAACAATAAAAGTTAATGTTAATTATTTAGTGTTTTTTCATTTAATTTACCCATTCAGTTATAATTGCAACAAAAATATACTTTCCAAAACACCTTTCTTAACTTATACCAACCCCAGTGGAAATAATTTTCTGAAAATGCTGAAAGAAGCTATTTTCGACAGATTTTTAACACAATTTTCAACAACCTTTCCGCATTTTTCAGCAAATTATTTCCACTAGGGAATTTAATAGCGTTTTCAGAACATTAATTTAATTTAAAAAAAATTCATAAAATTATTCCCGTTAATTAAATTGTTCTCAGAATTTTAATTTTGTTACTGAAATTTAACTTTCACGTTTAAATTATTTTTAATAGCATTTTTATTTAACATTTGTTGTTCATTTGACGTTCAAATTTGACAAGTAATGGTATAATAATACAATATATACCCTGGTGCAATAATCCTGATAATAACAAGTAAATGGTAAATTATGGACGCGCTTTCCAAAGCAATGGTAATTGACCAAAGATTGAATTTTAGTTTAAAAGTATAATATCATGGAAAAGGAAATTATTTATATCACCCATAATGTTACCAACCAAGCGGTTCAATTATTATTTCTGTTTATTTTTACATGACGTGTATTCAAGTTTAAAGTCGAATCGATACAATTCGATTGCTGTTGCTTTAGAAGCCCTGTCGGCAAGTTGCAATTTCGTTATATTGCGCCTGTCCTTAATAGAGCTGTTTACTGCTTACGGTAAATATTGCTTTTTAATTGCTATTAATGCTGAAATTTTATTATGATTATTTGATTAATTATGTGTTCGCACATAATTATATCAATTAATAAATAGATATGGCACGAAGGTCGATCGAATAAAAAAAAGAAGTGATACGTATGTAGAGGTTAGATTGAGATACATTAAATATTGTCAGGAAATAACTAAAGTATGTGATACACTAATGTGTTTCGCGAAATTTTTGCTGGCATTTTAATTTGTTGATATGATTTGCGAGATTTGATAAACATAACTGAATGATGTATAAAAGTATTTTGCGGGCAATTAACTGGCCAAATTTTTTCTACGAAAGCTGACACTTAATTTCCGTTTATATTTTGATGTTTTGCCACAATTATATTTAATATTTTGGTATTTGTTGAATACAATTTTACGGTGTAAAATAATCTGTATGAATATTCTGCACTAGTTTGCAATGATTTATAATGACCAAATTAGTAACATTGTAATAATGAAAATGAATATATAATTATTAACATTATTGACATTCATGATCTATCGTGAATGCTTGACTATAAGTACTATTAAAAATTGATTAAAAAATTATTGTAAGAAGCATTTATGGTTAATATAAATTATGATTCTTTTACTTCTGCAATAAAATTCACGAGATTTAAAAGTAAAAGAGAATAATAAAAGGCGTCTTATTTAATATTACATTCATAAGAAATTGTCTAACAGCTTTGAACGTGGTTCATTAATGATTATGTTCGTTTCATACGCGTACTTATATATTTTATTAAAGTATTTTTAAGAAAATTAGTCATGTATTTATTTTAGTTTTTGTTTGAAACAGAATAATATTTGGACAAATTTAATGTAAACACATTAATTAATTTCCAAAGCAATTTAACTCATTTGGCACCATCCATAATATATTTAATTTGTATTTAAAAATAAAACATTTATGGAAAAGAAATATAATAGAATGATTCATTTATATATTAAACTTATTTATTGTTATTCATTCTATAATTCATTTTTAATTCTTAGATTCTAATTGATAAACTTATCTATGAAACATTTATGAAAATTTACAAATGATTAATTATTTGCTAATTTTTAATTTTAGTTTTTTAAAATACATATCCAATAGTATTAATTAGTAATAACTAGTAAAACATTATTAAAATGTTTTTAAATTTGTCTAAATTCTTAAAATTAACATATAATGTTTGTACAAAATATAATGATTTATTAAACAATTGTTTGAAACATAAGTAATTAGGTTGAAATTATGAATGAAAGTATTTGCACGGTATTTGATGTTGCTTTTAATGAAATAAAATTTTGTTGAAATTAAATTTTTAATTAATAACTTAGTTATTTTCAATTTCAGGATTTTATATACAGATAATGAATAATTCTTCCTAACCACGTGCTGTATAGTTATTGTTAACAATGTTTATTTTCTATACTTTATTAACCATGCCTGAGGAATAAACTATGAAAGGTATTTATTTTATAAAAAATGCACTTGATTCTGACTATAGCGAGTGACTCAGGGCTAACCCACAGTAGGATCGCCACTGACATTATAATGAGAATGAAAACGCTACTGAGTATTTCACTATAGTAAGAGTCTAATGTATAAAACTACACACAACAATTTACTGGAAAATATATATTTACCAGTGCATTAATCTAATTAAATTATGCTATATAAATGTATACTTTTTCCTTGCATTTGTTTATTAATATACATATTATACACTAGTTATTATAACTTTTCTTTACATGCATGTTTTTATGAAATATTTATTTATTATTTATGAATATCATTTATATCAAATTTATATTAATGTTTATAATACACTGAGAAAAAACGGACAGGTGTTTACATATGATAGAATTTATCAAATAATATAATAAATTATATTACATATATGATAATTGTAACTATATTTATTAATAAATTCTATCATAAGTACATTTTTCTCCACAAGTTATTAAATAATATAATAAGTTTTATTATATAATTTTTCTCAGTGTTCAATATTTGAGACTGTTATAGCAATAAAATGAAAAAAAAAAAAAAAAATTTCACAAAAACATGTATGTGTCTTAGAGATGGAGCATTCAAATACCTTAACTTGACACATTTGTAATAAGGATTAAAGGGAAATTTATATAAAATATTTAACTAATGAAATTTGTATATTTCAATTTTATTTAGGACGTGAACAATATCCGCAGTGATAAATGCTGAAATGCCTATATACTTTAATGTCAATAATGGTTATCCAAATATCTCAGCACTTATCCGACAACTTAACATCAATCAAAATCATCAATCGTCACCTTCGAACATAACGACTCGTGCGAACAAACCAATTGCTGATCAACAGCCCGTTAGTACTATTAATTTGACAGCATTGAACAATTTGTCCAATTCATTGTGTACAATGACAACTCACACAAACGTTAGTTCTACTCAAACTGCATCGTTGCAGACAAATGTTGTTGATTCACCGGTAATTATTACATCTAATATTACCAATACTAGCAAAAACACAGCCCTGCCCAACAATCCAAGGCATGAAGTTAAACTTAATGCAATGCCGTAAGTAATTTTATTTCCTTACTGATTTCTAATTTATTTCACCATATTGCATATGCACGGAATACACCTGTTTAGTGTTTTTATTAAATCAGTTAGTTATATTATAAATTATATTTCAACAAGTAATGAACTTTTTGTTTTGTATAATGTAATTGAATATAGGTATATTTTTTTTACAAAATATTACATATATTTATATGTAATTTATATTAATTAAAGTTGTAAGACTAAACAAAAGAAGCAACATTTTTAGTTCGGTTTTAATTTTAGATTCTTTTAACGAAGATAATATTGTATGTGTTTAGTTTCAATTTGTTTCCGAAACATTTTGTAAATATTATTAGTTTAGTGAATTCATTTGATGCATTCAATAAATTTATATTTTGTATGATATCTTGTATTTATGAAGTTATGTACAGTAATGTAACAATTTTTAGTTTTTTTATTAATAATTAAAAGACAACGACAATTAAAAATACCGCTTGATACCATTTAATACACGCCTATTAAATATCAAATCTTTAATTATGGTTTTAATGAGAACAAAATTACTTGTTATTCATGTAAAATTATTGCAAAGTATGTAACAACAAATTTTCCATGTCAAAATTTAATACGGTTGCTATTAATTTTCAATATTAATTTATATGCATTGTAACTTTTATTTTACTCTTCGTTTCATTTTGTTGGAAAAGTGACAGAAGATTTTACATTTAAGGATAATATTTGGGGAGGGGGGAAGAAGGTATGAAAAATGTATTATTTGAATTACTGTTTTAGAATAGAATGGATTTTTGATTTATAGATTCCAAAATTTGTTATGAATAGTATTGTTAAAGCGGATACCAGGATTGAGTTAGACCTATAAACACTTTTTCACAGAATTGATTTAATAATTTCAAATATTTTAGTGTTCTAAAACGTGTTTAATAATTATAAGTAAATTATTATGTATAATTTATTTATGTCGTCAAGAATTCATATAAAGAAATAATATAAACGGAAAAAAGGGAATAAACTCTCTCCTGTCATCAGTTTGATTGACTATTATTTCAAGTAAATCGAGGAAAAATGATATAGATATCTAATAATTTTAATTGTAGATGGTTTCATGGCAAGATATCGCGGGAAATTGCCGAAAGACTACTCAGACCTAGAGAGGATGGCTTGTTTCTCGTTCGAGAATCAACGAATTTTCCTGGCGATTACACATTATGCGTGTGCTACCAAGGACGCGTACAACATTATAGAGTGAAATACAGAAACAACCAATTGACGATTGATGATGAGGAATTTTTTGAGAATCTCGCTCTTCTGGTGGAACACTACGAGCAAGACGCGGATGGTCTTTGCACCCAATTGACCGCGCCTTTACCCAAGCAAGGCAAGCAAGATTTTTGCGTCGATCCAAAGGCTTTTATCGAAGCAGGATGGGTTATACAGATGCAAGATTTAGAGCTACGCGAGTGTATAGGCAAGGGTGAATTCGGTGATGTAATGCTCGGCGTGTACAAAGGAGAGAAGGTGGCGGTGAAAATGTTAAAAGATAACAGTGAAGCGGCTCAACGATTCCTCGCGGAGGCCAGTTTAATGACCTCGCTCATTCATGATAATCTTGTCAAATTATTGGGACTCGTTTTTAATAATCAACATATGTATTTAGTCACGGAATATATGAGTAAAGGCTCTTTGGTGGATTACTTGAGATCTCGAGGGAGACTACACGTCTCAAAGAAGGATCAAATTAATTTTGCCTAGTAAGAAACTGTTTTATGTAGTACTTATGAATAATTTAGTTAAAAAATTGGTGAAACAGTTTTTGACTGTCTAATTAACAAACGTTAATTCATTTTATTAATAAATTGAAAGATAACTAAATTTTAAGTGAAAATTTAATTTAACAAGTATCAATTTGTTTGATTAGGTTGATATATGTTATATTTATTATTTACAGTGACACTTGTGCAGGCATGGCTTACTTAGAATCAAGGCATGTTGTACATAGGGATTTAGCGGCTAGAAATGTATTGGTCGCGGAAGATGGTTCAGCTAAAGTTTCCGATTTTGGCCTAGCACGTGATGAAAACTTTTCGCTCGATGGTGGAAAGTTGCCTATTAAGTGGACTGCACCAGAAGCATTAAAACATAATGTAAGATTATTTTTAAGAAATATTGCTATTTAAGTTGTTTGAATATTTTTGTGAAAATAAAAATTGCATGTTCATTAGTATCTATATTCTGTAGTTATAACTTCAATTGGGAACAGAATTTTAGAGTATTCAATGAAATGATATATATTCATTTTATTCCATTACTTTTTCATTCTATATTTCTATTTATAATCGGAATAATTAAGACGTATCAAAGTTCATTAATGTAAAAATATTTATTTAGCACAAAGTATTTTTCTTTCTAAAACTCAGTAAATAATTTTCTTTTGTCAGATTTATGACTAATAAAGAATAAACATAACGATAAATATCTAATATAATAGTAAATATTAATTATATATATAGATATATATTATTTATTGAAAAATTGAACCTGTATGTTCATTTATTTATCTTTTAGCAATTTTCAAATAAGTCCGATATGTGGAGTTTTGGTATTCTTTTATGGGAAATATATTCGTTTGGCCGTGTACCTTACCCAAGAATTGTAAGTTTTTCTTTATTTTAATAATTATTTAATACATACTTTAAAAAATCTTATGTGAACAAATCTTATTATTTTTTATCTTTAATAAAGATATAACTAATTATGAATGATAGGATATTTCATATTTGATAAATAGAAATAATTTCTTAAAATAAATTACTGTAAAATACAAATTATTACAGCAATTAGCCGATGTAGTAAGGTGTGTTGAAAAAGGATATAAAATGGAACCACCTGATGGATGTCCACCTGAAATATATGAAATTATGAAACAGGTAATAAAATATTAACTATTGATTAATTTTAATTAATATTATTTGTTGATATAAATTGTTTTACTGATATACTATGATTTTTTTAGGCCTGGGATTTACAACCCGAAAAAAGACCTAGCTTCAATGAAATTAAACATAAACTAGGGAATCTCCGGACAGATTACATAAAGAATGTTAATTAACAGGTATCCTGTTAAATTCAATTAATATATAATAAAGCATTTATATTACGTGTTTGGTGTCTTTCGATATCTCACGAAAAGGATATTGGTTAAAAACAGAACTATACAAATGTATATAATATGTGTATTTTTCGTTGACTGAGAATGCATCCTAGCAGTAGTATTCCTAATAATACTTATATTTATTGATCTTATTGAAAATGAAATATTTTTATGCGGAAAAAAATTATTTTCAGTATTTGTTTTTCATACTATTGTAATGCAACGAGTTTCTTCCATTTTTACTAAAAATATACAAATTTATATATTAATGTTTCTTATCTTAATTAAGGTCGTAATCAGTAACTACAAGGCAAAATTGATGAGGAATTGTTGAAATTTAAATATTTCAAACAAAATAGTTACACAAATTAGAATAAATAACTTCAAAATAAATTTTAAATAATGAAGAGGTTAAATAATTTTTCACTTTTTCACGTTAACTGTTACTAAGCATTATATAATACCACATTAATTATAACTTTATAAAATGTTATTATTCTATCTTGCACAAATTAAATTAGATAAAAAATGAAATACAAATTTATATTATATAATTTTATAAAAACTGCTTAACGCAGTTTTTTGGATTATATATATTGATATGTACAATTATTTTATTTATCGCGTTTAATTTTCAAAATTTTCTTGTTTTTAGTGCTTGCTTTATGTAACTGAATTACATCCTTAATTTACGCACAGTGAACCAAAAGATATATTTTATTTCTCTAAGATTATAAAATATTTTTTTCCCATTGAGCGACCTTTTCAACATTAGTAACACATAACATACATACATACATATGCAGACACATCCTTCTATCAATTATCCGCCTTCATTAAACGATTTTAGTAACGATTTAACTTTCTATCATATTCTAATAATCAAGTAAACCTACGATGAGTCTTGGTCTTTCTAAACGAAATTCTAATATATTCCAAATAGTATATTATGCTACAAGGACCAAAAAGACCGTCATTAATGACACGTGAAATTAACACTTGACGATGACAAAGAGAAAGAAGCCTAAACCGCGATTGAGTGCAGTACAACTTCGCTCTGGTCATTAATGGCAGTCATTTAGTGACTGTACTGCATACGATATTTTTTTTGCTACGAGTGCACCGATAGAGCCCCTTCATTGTCCATATATTAGCAACGAAAGTTTAGAGGATAATAATCATTATTTCCCAAATATCGTAAAAGGATACTTTCGGTGCATGCATGTTCATGATCTAATCATAATTTAATTTCATGTTTTTATCAACAATAAACGTTGAAAAGATGTACAAATACAAAATGCTGTTATCCATTAAGCAACCTTTTCAACACTGTCATCATACACTCTTTTCTATCAAGTTACAAAGCAACAACTGGTCGACTGAACTTAACAAATAAGCTCTTTATTCAATTTCTACTCCTGATATTTAGATTAAATTATAAGTAAATTTTATTACCTTAATAGAAATGATTCTCAGAAAAATTCTGAAAAACGTTGAAATTTCTAACATTTTTCATTTGTTTATATTTTTTTCAGAAATTTTCGGATTACATTACTTTAAGGGATGTACATAGTATTGATCATATCTATTTATTTTGTATCTACGATTTGTCAAAGGGACTGAATGAGTCAAAAAAAAATTGAATAATGAGAGTATTTATAAATTTGTATATTTTAATATAGATTTTGAATATCATAATCACTTTCTAAACTTTTTCTGTAACTAAGTAAATAAGGTGCACTTATGATATTAAATTAAACTAAAAATAAAGTGTCTTGATTTATATTTATTTTCCACTTATTATTTTTACCACTTTCCTTAAGCCCCCTTGAATAAATTTACTTTATGTGTACACAAAATTGTAGGATCACATCTTCTCCAGCTATTTCATTTATGAAAAAGGCCAAATCAACCTTAAGAAAAACACTGCCAGTAATAAATAACTGTGTGTACAATATTCTTTGTACATATTAAGTCAACATGAAAAATCATTAAAATTAATACAAAGTTTTACATTATTTATAAATAAAACATATATTGATTGTACTTACTCTGTAAATTACAAACATAATTGTAGATGATTATTTTAGTTTTTTTCACAAGCACTATTTGCACTGTACAAACATTTTAAAAAATGCTAATATTGAACAATATAAAAAAAAAAAACGTTTTTACAAGTAAGTCTTTGAACCTCAAATTGATTGGAGAAGGATTATTAAATAAATACTCAATATATCTTATATATTTTTATAATCTAGTTTTTGTACAAATATCTGCATTGTATAATTAAAAGTTTGGTTTAAGTAAAAGACTTAAACATGTTGTTAGCATACATATTTTACGCTAGTAATAAATTATGCTTTTTAATTATAATTCTTGCATTTTCAAACATTTTACGTATTTCTTAAAATATTTAAAATTTCAATAAAATCCCCTGTTTATAATAATATAAAGCATCAACAATTTAAAAATTAATTCTTTTCATATCTTTTTTTTATTTTTCAAATATTTTTTTTTATAAATGTATAAAAAATAAATAATCATTCAATTCGATGTAATAAAATTCAATAAAAAAGTAATACAAAATGTTTCAGTCTTATACTTGACCCATTATGCATTTATACAATTTATACATATAAAACATAAAAAAATAGTTAATCAACAAAAAGTTTTTCGAACGATTAACGATGGCTGTACAATTGATATGAATTAATTATGAACTAATTCAATTTGCCGATACTTTTTTCGTAAGTTGCTTACAGAATCTTTAAATAAAACTGGATCTAATCTGACATTTGATCTTAGCAATGGCATATAACCGAATACAGCAACAAAAGTGTTCATACAAGTTTGCCGTTGTATGAAATGATCAGGATCATTCCAAGGTGACCTATAATTAATATTAACAATATATGAATTTCTACATTTATATTACATCTTTTACATATGTAAATACATTTTCAATTGTTGAATGAATTAGTATTATATTGTACATACCTTATACCTGATGATGTATCTTTATATAACTTCCGCTGAGTGACTTTGATCGGAGGTCGGCGAGTTATGTGACTGACTAAAAAATTCATAAGTATGTCCTCACAATTCTGTGACTGTTGAACTGTTTTATGGAGCGTAGAACTCAATAATTCGGTATATAAAATATTATAATAACGGTGATAAAATGCAGCACCTGTTAATATAATACTATATTCATTTGTCCATTTACTTGTGTATCCCCACGATCGCTAAAATTAATAATAAATTTATTTAATTAATCATCAGTAGAACTAACTCGATTTCTAATTTGAGATATAAACTTATTGCATTATTTGTCAAATAATAAAAAAGCCATACTTTAGAATCATCCCAGTAATGGGATCTAGCTGGATAGCCTACAATCCTGTCCGGAAAACTTTGCCATACAGTAAATGCAAAATCGATTTCATCAGTATTGAGTACTGCATCTTCATCTAATGATAATATTGCACTAGTTTTAATGAATAAGTGGGGATAAAATCGCTGTGATATCCCATCAACAGCCACAACTTGAATAGATGCTTTTATCCCTTGCCATCGTGGTCTTTTAGGAATGGCAACGTCAGAATTCCACATTAAAATAATCTACGAGAAAGATACAAAGATTAAAACAAACAAATGAAACGATTTAATTGTTATTAAATTCTTGTATAAATGATTACCTTATCCAAATATTTGCTTTTGGCGATACTTTTTAGCAGTCTATAAAGTACAGCAGTTGACCCCAGTTGGGAATAAATAATTGCCGTAAAAGTTTTACCGGGATTACTATTAGAGAACGGAAGTTCCTGCTGACTGTCTGCAAATTGTGGAAAAACAGCTAAAGCGCCTGGATTAGTGTTCCACAATATGCCCTCCCGTACATCTTCCCAAGATAAACGTTCTCGCACACACTGCAATTATTTATAAACGCCAATTTATTTAAAATTGTCCTTTACGTGTTTCCTTCAATTATTTAATAGAATATGCTCGATTAATTACCTCGAATACGGTGAAAATAATTTTTTCTATCGACGAAAAATATCTTTCCCACAGAAACTGCGTTTGCTGTCGTAGTTTAATAATTTGATCTTTTTCGATAGATCTAACAATATCAGGAATCTACAAGAGAAAAAACAACAATAATGATTTTATTTTGATGCCCTTGACTACACTTATAATCTATTTTAATATACAACAATCCAAAATCAATCTTTTATTTTATATAGACATAAACATTGAACCTGAAATAAAAGCCTCTCGTCTGAAAAAATAACCGCTTGACTCCAATCGATACGGTCATGAAAAGGCAAAGCCCAACCATTACTTAAAATAATTGGTATGCATCCGGCTCTTAAAGCTTCCAAGAATCTAAAGCTACCAAGTCTACGACCTCGCGGAACAAGACAGAATGTGGCATTCATTAATAAAATTTCATAGTCATACCTATAAACAAAAATTCTTATTGTAATAAATTTTTTTAAATGAAAAGGCTTGTAAAATAAAATAATATTTTATACCTTACTTCAAATATCATTAACTTTTTATTTTAAATGGCAATTTGGATGAAGGAACGAGGAGTTAGGAAACTTGGAAAAACATGGACGAGTGATACCTACTTGAAAATAATAAAATCATAAAAAACCAGTGTCTGGTATAAATAATATGGAACAATTAATTTTAGTAATACGTAACTTAAAATGACAAATGGAATATTCACTTATCAGTAATTAATTAATGAGGAATTAATTGTCAAAAAATTAACGATCATTTAATAAATGAGAAATTAATTGTCAAAAAATTAACGATCGAAAAAAAAATCTGAAAAATCAAATGTATAATGTAAGTTGTCAAATTAAATTTAAATATTTAATATGAAATATATTAATTCATGTAAATGAATACAACAGATGGGAGAGAAAAAAGAAGTATAATATATACTTAAGTTTAAGTAAATTTGCAAAATGTTTCAGTGAATAACAATTTGATATTTAGGTATGAATTATTCCTTACATATCATATTCCTGATTATCCTGCTGACAATGTTCATCCTGCAGCTCTCTCCACGCTTTACCGTGTCTGCAAGTTGTTACAAACACCATGTCTTTGCCATTATGTAAATGGTACAAAGCATTTCTCGTTTCTGATCCAATACCATGCACGTATCTTTTCCCTTTGAAGGCAGCGATATATTTTTTATTTGAAAAGTTGCTGTCAGAAGCTTGTCCTGGTTCGCCACCTCTTTCCTGATACTGCTTACCAAAGAGCGGTATTGAAATATCAAATTTTGGACGCAACTTTGAAATGGACATGCTGGCTTTGGCCAAAATTGCATAACCCAGATCAAAAGCCATTGAATCCTCCACATAATCAGGCCACGTTCCAGAATACAAGTTAAATATAATATGATTTTTGCCATTATTCCAAAAAGGTAAACGCATCAATTTTGATGGTAAATTGTGGACAAATTCAGTTGACAGTGGATCCCTGTCGAGAGTGTCGAGGGCCAAAACAAATAGACACGCACGGTTCGGATCAGACGTGTAATATCGAGACTCGGTAATTACATTCAATATCTTTTGGTACAAAGGACTAATGACTTCCTCCACTGGGTATACATATACCGTAAAACCCTGCGAGCATTTGGTAAAATCAAAACAATTTTCCATTCGACAATTGCGTGTGTCATGGTAGGAACCAACTGTCCTTAAATTGGATACTTTGTTTGTGTATTTCTTCAGATCTTTGTCATAGAACTCTTCATTTAAAGTTGCGTATGTTTGTAATTGATCTAGCTTCCAGTATTCATTATTAAAAGGCTTCTTCATTCCTTTTAAACGATAACCCCCAAAATAGCAGTAACCCAAAAATGCACAGGTTACAAATAATAATAAATAACGTTTCTTTGCCTGCATTTTTATATTTTAAAATTACTAATATTATATTGAATTCATCTTGCGTCTGAATTCAAACAGGGGCTAAAAAGTTTTGTGCTGCAACATTTAATATCAAAATGTTCTTAAAACTGAAACAGAAAGAAGGTCAATTGTAATGTAATTATGTAATGTAAAAATAAATAATATAATTAAAACAGTTATCATATGTTATATAATTAAAATAGTTATATTTAATATGTTATATTCATTTCAAGTAATATTTCAATGTACTATGTTTATAACAGTTTACATCCATATTCTTGAATAGCATCATGGAATCCTTGCAAAACTCATATGCAAAGATTGCAATAGTAATAAATGAAATTCTAACTTGTAATCTGAAGCTGGTATGTATAAAAAGACACATAAGCAATCCTTAAACACAATAAAAAAATGCTTAATCATGTATTTGATAAAATGTCAGTGTTAACATTTTAATAAATTTTTTCTCAATTTATATTTAAAAACAACTTTTTACACATTAATTCTTTTTTGTTCATGACCTTTTCCATTAACTATTGTAATTTAACTGATATATAATTTTATTTAATAGTAAATATTTATTTTATAAACTAAGAATAATTTATAATAATAAAAAGAATATGCAACTTAAAGTTCTAATTAAAAATTAATATATTACTGAAATATTTTATTAAGAATTTAAAGACTTTTTAATTCAATACAGATAAAATTTCAAAATACCAAGATTGCAATCAAATCATTAAACTACACAATTTGTATAATTACTTTTACATTTAAATACAATAGGCAAGTATTTTATAAATAAATAAATTTACATGCATTTTTGCAATAATTACAATTCATTTTCTGCTAGAAAACTAATTAATATATGAATATATCAATGCTAATCATTAGTACTACCATTTGTTAATACTTATATTTAATATATTTGATAGAAACGATGTGCAACAACATATTAACTATGTTAAAAAGATTAAGTTTTACGCAACCAGTTTTAAAGTTGAACTTTTACCTCTTGAATAAACATTGAATGCACTGAATATTGTTGTCTTTGAAATGATAAATAACACGTTTGACAGATGCTGTCAAATTAAAGAACTGCTCTGATTCGGTTCAAATGCAATTGTCGTTCAAACTATAATGACTCAGATAATCTTGTTGAATGGAAAGAATACGATTAATGTTTTACATACCTACATGTTCACGTTGAGAAGAGTCTAATGACGATTGCCATCATTGCAAAAAATCACAATTGAAGGTTAACTCTTAAATAACTCTCATCATCATGTGAACTTTGCATTCAATAATAATACACTCAACATTCATGCTTCTGCTTTAAATATTTGTTTAATTAAATACTTTGTTTTCCTAAAATATAATTATGTATAAACAATACAAAAATTAATATAAACAACCATCAATCACACATCTTGAGTAAAAGTCCGCGTTGTTGCGAGTGACATCTTTTATGACTCGAGTACCACTCCGTATAATTTTAATTTTTATACAATATTAATACAATTAAATGCAATAAATAAACATTGTTGCCTTTACGTTGAAGGCTTATTTCCAACATGTACTATTATCTACTAAGTTCAATGACGTTGTCGGCTTTCGTGACTTCATCATTCAATACTGCCAACTTAATATAAACGAAGATTTCCACTTGGATCATTCGCATCATTCTAACAAATTAATATGTTAGTGATTTTCTCGTTCGTTAATGTAAACAATAAAATAAAATAATTATTTGTACTAAAAACTACAAATATGTTCGAATAATAAACAAATAATAAATATGTTTTTAATAACAATTCATAAATTTTTCGGCGTTCTTTTCTTAAATTATGCGAAAAAGAAGGATAAGAATATTTTGAAACCCTTTTTATCGAAATTTGTATTGTGTGTTATTCCGACAGTATATTTACTCTTTCTTTAAAGTATAAGGTAACAAGAGACGCACAAAGTAACATGGATTTGACATAATTTTTCACTTATCTAGTAACGAGAGAACAATGAAATCTAGGGAATCTTAAATTCTTACGCCTAAATTCTTCGACAAATAACTATGAGTTCTTTAATAAAAGCGAGCATTTCTAAATTGTGATTGGAAAATAAGTAACAGTAGTATATATCTAAAAATCACAGTTGGGTTATGAAGGCTTAAAATATTTAAAGAGTTAGAGATAGGATGCGGGATTGTACTTAATAGTTTATACGAAGTTTTCGCAATTGTTAATATTATAAGAGGTTATTGCGTTCGTGTTTGTACAAAAAGAGTTATCACAATTGTTATTAGTGCTGTCAAAGAAAAAAAAGTATTTTCGAACAGAAGTTATAAAGGAATTGAAGAAAATTTGATCAGAAGGGGGATTATTTTTTAAAATCCAAGTATTTTTGATGAGGAACGTTTATAACACAAGGTATGGTGCAACAATTAACTTTAATATATTATTGTCTATAGATATTAATCAAAATGTAATAAATTGAGTACAAAAGTACTTAATTTATTTATGTATATTTCATATTATAAAGTATTTGTTTATTTACTATTTTCGATTGTTAATAGTTGTAAGATAATTATTTGCTTCTTATAACTTTTCTTGATTCATAAATGGAAAAGTAAAAATATTATTAAACATTTTACTATTTGACACTTTAGTTAATTAAGTAATTATATTTTTATGTAGATAGAACTTTTGCATTATTGCATGTATTATTAATATTAATATGCACGTTATTTTTTGTTCTTTATTTTTATTTGATTATATTATGTCAAACATTATGTCAAAAGTACTATTTTATATCATTTTTATTATTTTTGTTATAAAAGTTGGTCTCTGATATGTTTGTATCACAAACAAGGAATTATTCTTTGATCATTGGCATTATCTGAAATTTAAGTTTGTATAATTAATTAATATACTTATTAGATATAAGTATTTGTACAACTACAATTATAAGAAAGGTAAGTGCATTGCAAATGTATTTCAATTATATTTAGTACTTAATTGTTTCGGTGAATAAATTTGCTTAATGTTTTTGAATTACAAGAATAATAATTCTATTATGATAAACAATTTTTATTCAAATGTGGTTAAAATAAGAATTGTAATTTTGTATTATAAACTTTCTTATTTATAATGTTCTTATTCGAGATAATGTTTGAAAAAGAGTTAATCTTTGTTTTCAAACTCTCAATAATAATACAAAGATAGTAAAACTAGTATTTGTACAAGTATTGACTTATTTCTGTCTGGAAAGATTAAAACTCTGTATATTGGGATAAAATTCATAAAATTAGGGTTTAAAATTTAGCAGAATGCAAATGTAGACAAATGATAACTCGTGCATTGACCAGCCTTTGTCATTGACTCATTCTAATTATCTACTTTACAATATTTATTGCGTAACTTATCTATTATTATCTTTTACAAATCAGTTTAAAAAATACTGTTTTCAAATGATGATTATATTTGTTATATGTGAATTTTCTTTATCATATTGATGGTTAATACAAAAGATACAAATTTCTATTTGTTTTCTATCTCTGTACCATTTTGCCTTTACTATTATATTCTTCCTAACTAAACACAGAGATTTCTCCTCTCTGTCTTAACCTTCGATATTTTTAATTTACTATACGTAAATGTATATATAATATATTTTATTAATTTTATGTTACCGAAAAATAATTATGACATTCCAAGATGTCTTTCTTATTTCAAAACACCAAAATAATTAAACGAACTGATTATTATAAATTCTGATTAAATTATTTACCATTATTTATTGATTAATTGTTTAATTAACCTTCTTTTAATAATTTTAGATAAAAAGTTGATGTTATCATAGAATCAACTGTATTGTTTGTTTTATAACAAATTAAAATACACGCTTGTTATTGGTCGAGAAATGTATAATTCCTTATCGTGTCAATTAATTTCATTTTCTATTTTATCAATTCATACTTTGATTTATATTACATTAAAAAATAAACAAAAACTATTAATAAAGAGATTAATTAACACAATTATATCCATCTTGTAATTGATACTTATCTCGAGTATAAGAAATGTTATTTCGATACAGTAGAACAAAAGTTTTTAATTACAAACAAGTATTATAAAAAAAAAAGTGTACAGTCATCATGGGTTTCATTTCAAGTTTTACAGTAGTGATGAAATGATCTCTCTTGTAAGGTTCTAAAGTCTAAACTAAAGCGCTCTTATGATTACTTTCATATTTAAATACCATCGATTATTAACTATCTTAATTAGATGTTTTGATTTTCAACATTACAATCATTAAATATATACACTGAGAAAAATATGACAGAAAAAAATTACTGCTTTTAACTGTGTTTCGGATGTTTATCAATCTTTCAGTAAAAATTACCATTTTTTAAAAGGAAAAACTTCTCTTTCATTTATAAATATAACATTTAAAACTAGTCTCTTTGCTTTTAAAAACTAGTAATTTTTACTGAAACACTGTTAAAAGCAGTAATTTTTTCCGTCTTATTTTTCTCAGTGTACCTGTGCCACCTAAGGTTGACTCCTTTTCAAATATCAACCAAAACGAAAAAGTAGTACTAATACTTAGTTAATACATTCAACAAAAGTATACGGTAACATTTAACTTTACACTCAACTCTACCAAAAACAATCAACAAACGAAACTAACTAAAGCTAAAAATGAAAGACAAACAAACGAAGAAGTCCCGGGATCTAAACACCCTGACATTTGACCCCATTTAACAACAAAAGACTTGGCGGCAACCATCGTTCAGGTGCCGTGCTAAATAATAGTGTGTACGGGGCTTGCCCCTGCCCTGCCCGCCACACATCAGATCCACCTTGCACTTTATTTTCCTCCCAAACGTCTGCATAACTGCAAGACAAGATATTTAAAATTAAACCATTCGCCGACTTGATGGCAAACAAAAAATCTTCCATCGAAGCACCAATAATATGAGAACCAAGACCCAAAAAAAGGGACAAACAAAGTATAAAGTCTGAAAATGGACTAATTAATTAAACAAAAAAAAAGAAAGAAAGAAATAAGAAAAGAAAAATGTGGACGAAAAATGGATTGGAAATTGTTTATTCGGTCGTCGGTGCGGGGCACGTTGAAATTAGTCGTGAAAAATGAGAGGAGAAGTGGAGTCGAGGCGAGGTGGTAGGCGAGCGGAGCGGAGCGAGCGGAGCGAGTGAATAGGCAGATAAACAGGCAGGTAGGTAAGCGGGGCGAGAATGCACCTGGTCGCGGCTGTTGTCGGAGCGTAAGAGTGACCTGCCGAGTTGCCAGCGCGGAGAGAACAGTGGCCGCAGCCGCGGACCGTGTGTCTCCTCAGTTCGCTCGGTTCATTCGGTTCAATCGGTCGGATCGGTCAGCCGATACCCGCAGGGGAATCATTGTTAATCGCGTGTGCTGCGCTCGCGGCGGCGGCCAGCGGTTCCCCCCTTTTTTTTACTTCTGGTCCCGCGGCTAAAGGTGGGACCGTCGTCGCCTTTTGGCTGGCCTAAAAAGAAGCCAGCTTGAGAGCGGGACTCGCTCTCGCTGGGCCTTCTTCGTTGTTGCCTCGGTTGGCGCGCCGCTCTACAGGTTGCCCCGTTTCGATAAATATGGTGAATTATGTGGACGTGATACGTCGCTGAGGAGGCCGCTGCGGTGCGGCTCGCGCGCTCGCTTAGCGTCCGCTCCCGTTGCTTCTTTGCGAAACATATGCCAACACGAATTCGGGCACGGTCGGATTTTTGTAAACAGCGGCCGACCGCGCGAATGCCTCGGCTCGGGGGTTTCCAGTCGCCGCGGCCAACACTTTTTATACGGTAACTTGCTCGCCTTTTTTAACCCCTCCCCGTTTGCTTATGTTATTAAGTGCTGTACCCGAAAGGTCGTTGGTGTTTCCATCGTCGGATATTATTTTAACACGATTGGTTTCTTTTTTATCTTACTCTTTTGTATCTTACGTATTATATTGGTGGGTGAAAGTTAACAAATTGTGGGCGAATTAAAACAATTGTTCTTTTATAAAATAATGATGACGAGTGCATTTTATCTCAGAACGATCTTACATTCACGCTCTTTCTAATCATCGATGCGTGTAGGTTATTTTATATTAGTTTTTTTTTTTTTTTTTTTGTTCCTTTATTCTCGTGGACTTTATATCGAGGAAATTTTTTTGTTCCCTATAGAAAAAGAAACTTAATCTTTAACCTGTCGGTGAACTATCACATGTCACGTATGCTAGGAGGCACGCAGGTGAATGTGTCATGTTTTAATGATCTATATTTGTCAGTTCGAAGGTCATAGCTTTGCATATTATAAAATGTTTTCTACGCGCACTTTTCGTCATATTTTATGGAATTAATTTAGGGTAACGTTTATTGTTTGTAATTAAAAATTATATTTTTTTTTAGTTCAAATAAATGTTTTATTTTTTTTCCCCCAAAATATAAAATCAGTATAAATTGTTTGTGTTGTTAAATATAAATGTGTGTATTTTGTTAGTGTATAAAGATTAATTGAAAGATATTAGTTATAATGAAATTGTACGTAGTACAATATAAAATTGTTGCTGATAATTGAGAATTTAATGCTAGTTAAATGTACAGCTGATGTAAAAAGATATGTTTATAGTTTATTTTGATTTTATTTATTTATGATAGATTCATTTACGTTAGATTAGATATTAGATATTACGTTAGATTAGATAATTAGATATTATATTATTATTATTATTGTAATAACAATATTGGTAGATATTAGAACATAAACAAGGAATTAATATTATTGTAAAGAAATAAATATAATAAAATAAATATTGGGGCAAATAGAAAAAGAAATTCATTTTAGACTTGTTATCAAGTTTTTACTATTAAGATATAAATTAAGATCAGATCAGTTCAATTTTATGATCTAATATTTTGGTCAATATATAATAGATAATTAAACTTTACTTCAAGTGTAAATAATGTAACTAATATTACAAATTAGTTCTTAATAGAAAATGAATTGCATTGCTATATATTTTTGTTTCAGTAAATAATGGATAAGGAAACTAGAGAACAGCGTATCAATAATATTGAAGAAGATAAAAAACCAGAAATGGATCTTAGTCACTTATCACACCATTCAGCAACAAATTATCCAAGAGATGTCGAAAGTGAAGTAAGTTAATTTACTCTGTGAATCAATAAGTATATAAATTAAAAATTAAAAGGAAAAAAGACTAATTTAATTCATATAATATAAGAGCAGTTACATGTATGTGTATATATATATTTGAGAGATTAGGTACACGTTGGATATTCAAATTTTGGAGGGAAATTTGAAATTGAGTGTTTAAACTGTTATATATATATGTATGAACAACTATTTGTCTACAAATTCGTTAATAAAATTCAAAGAGAGATTTATAATCAGATGTAACTTCTGTTACGTTTATGAATATTAATTTTGTATAATTAAATTTTACGACAGCTAATAATAAATCATTTTGATTTGCAGCTCAAATTAGCACGAGACGTTCGAGGAACGTTGGGCTTAGGGCTCTCTTTGGAGTTATGTGTGGTTTGTGGTGATCGTGCGAGTGGTCGTCATTATGGTGCTATCAGTTGCGAAGGATGCAAAGGGTTTTTCAAACGAAGCATTCGCAAACAACTGGGCTACCAATGTCGAGGAAGCAAGACATGCGAGGTTACAAAACACCACCGAAATCGTTGTCAGTATTGTAGATTACAAAAATGCCTTGCAATGGGAATGCGAAGTGATTGTAAGAACCACTTATTTTAAATACATTATACTAAACTTCAAACATACTCCATTCAAAATTGCACTCTTTAATGTCTAAAGCAAACAATAACTTTTGTTCTTTCCTAAATATTTTCCTATTATTTTTAAATGTTAAAGTTTAAATTAGCACCATTTTAATGAATGGAGTAGACACGAGGAAAGATGATTTTGAACTTCACACATTTTTTCTACATTACTTGCTCGGTAAATTATTATTTATGCCTAAGGATATTCTGAATGTCGAGATTGTCAATGATATTGTATTGATTGAATTGCACGCAGAGTTCGCAACAAAAGTGAATGTACATCAAGTGACTAAGTGTCAGGCGACATGAGAAACTAATTCATGTTGTCCTTGTTTGTGTCATATTCTCATTTGCACTTTTCATTGTGGATTTCTTTGGCGCGCCAATCAACTTTTTGTTTCAATTATTTATCCTTGGCGCCCGAAAAACCACACGAGAACTTAAATTGAAAGAAACGGGACATTTAATTCTCAGTTTTTTAAATATCAACCTTTGATCGATGTACATTCACAGTACTAAGAACAAATTTGTCCAGTTTATATTCATTATAATTTAATAAAAAGCAATTAACAATTCAGCCGTGCAGCATGAAAGAAAACCAGTAATAGGTGACACCAATGTCTCTAAAAGCAACACCCGTGGTTCGAAAATAAAATCGGAGCCGCAGCAATTCATTCCTGAAGTGCAATCTATGTGGGATCAACCTGAAAGTCCAAGCGTCGAGGATCAGAGCAGTGACAGCGATTTGAGCGATGCTCTCACCTTGGCTCGTGATCGCTTATTACTCTCCCACGCTTTGGACAATATGTCAAAATTAATAGGAGATGTTAGTACTAATTTAGTATACTTGTAATTCAATAATTTCTCAATTTCTATTGGTAAATAATGAAGATATTTAAGATGTATCCGCTAACAACTCTTCACGTTGGATAGTAATAAATAAATTATTCATCTGATTTGATTATGACATTTATCTTTTTAAATGAAGGAATGAATCAAAAAGCAATAGTGTATTTGACAAAATAATGATCAACGGTTTTTGTCGCAGGATATCAATGGTTCGGGTGAGTTGGACGAAGAGTGGACCGGACAATTGATATCGGAAAAACAAATATCCTTTGAACTGAAGGCCCCCAGCCCTGCCCCGGCTTATTTGTCTGTACATTACATTTGTGAAAGCGCGGCGAGATTGTTGTTTTTATCGGTACATTGGGCCAGAGGAATTCCCGCGTTTCAAATTTTACCGTAAGTACTTTTTGTCGCGCTTTTTGTCTCACTCCAGCTATACGAACTTACTCGAAAAGAGCACTGTTATTAGTTTGATTTTGCATAACAATTACAATTTCTTGCGGCGACGCGGGCAAATTTTACGACGCCCATTAATAACGTTTTTATTCCTTTACAGAACCGAGGTACAAACGACACTCGTGCGCAGTTCTTGGGGTCAATTGTTCACACTTGGATTAGCTCAGTGCGCGTATACATTGTCTCTGCCAAACATACTGACTTCCATAATCAACCACTTGCAAGCAAACATTGCTCAAGAAAAAATAACGGGAAACAAAATCAAGACTATAACTGAACATTTTATTCGGCTGCAAGAGTGCCTCAGTTCATTGCATAAGTTACAAATTGATGCAGTCGAGTATGCGTACCTGAAAGCTCTAACATTATTTAGTGCGGGTAATGATAATGTTTATATTAATTAATTATGAAAAAAAAGTGGTTCCGTTCTTAATCTTTCAATATTATTAAACACTGCATTGAGTACAATGATATAAGTAATAAGTTTAATTGATTATTTAATTGATCCATTATTGATCCATTATTTTCAGTTTCCGTTTTTAATCAATTTTGCCTTTTTCGTTAATTTCATTTCATTGTTTTTTTTAGCTGCGTTATGTTTTTTATTGAATTATTCATTCTTTAATTGAACGTGTGTATCACTTATAGATTATTAATTGAGATGTTGATTTCAGATAACTTATTAGGTGGAATTTGGCGTAAAAAAGTGGAAGTACTGCAAGAAGCTGCATGGAATGAGCTTCAGCAAAGAGTCACGTCTGACAGACTTCCGCGTCTGTTGCTACGACTCGCGCCTTTACGTTCCATAAACCCACGAGTGTTAGAGGACCTGTTCTTCGCAGGACTTATCGGTCGCGTGAGCGTATCTAGCGTAGTGCCTTATATTCTTACCATGCAAGACTGTAAATTGGAACAAGATTGTCATATGGTTTAAAACATAAGTTTTAATAAATTCAATTAATATAGAAACTTAAAATTGGGGTGAAAAATGTATAATATATTTATATTAAATCGTTTACATTAAGATATTCACCATTAAACGCGACGAACTAGTTCTTCCGATCACTTTAAGAAACTTCTTTTTATAACTACGATTTTTTTAAATAAGAACATCTTTGCGCGTGGTTTATTTTTAGAAGAACGCGAAACTATTGTATTCGCATACATTTGAACTTATTGGGTTGTGTAATTTTGATATTTCTTTTGGAATTATCAATGACTTAAAACTTTTACACAACCAAATACGTAATTGTTTCAATGTCTATGATAAAATATTCAACGCTGTATTTTATTATGGACATAACTTTGTATAGAGTCTAAAAAAATTGTTGTCGAGACAGAATGTATACTATTTGACATGATTAATAAAAGAAGTATACAGCATTTGAAATGACTTTTATTTGTAAAACTGATTCTTAATACTCAAAATTAATTGTAATTTCATTTCGCAGAAGTACATAATCAAGGAACTTATTTTATAATTTGATTAGTGACAATTTCTTTGTACAAGTTTTTACAATTTCGTTTACAAAGTCTAGTCAAAGTAAAGAATTAACAATAATTTTGGTGTAATTACTTTGTAAATTATTGAATAACATCTTTATTATATGCACACACACCTACACTATTATTTCTATGTATATATAAATCCTTCATATTCATAATAAATTAATTTTTTATTTAGTTTCTTGTATTAGATTATAAAGCAAATAATGCATGGTGCATTTAGCAACAGTGCACATCATAAGTTATAAACAACAACGGATAAATATACAACACTAGAGTTAAGAAATAGTTTATAATTGTTAACACAAATTATGAGATTGGATATTTATATAAGAAACTGTAATGTATCAATAAAGATGGCTTTTAATGAGATTTATTATTTATTTTTAATGTCTATTATCCTTGTTTCATTAATTATATTAATACCTTATTTTCACACAGACTACGATTTCACTTTTCCCATTGATGAATTAAGAAAAAAGTATTATATAAACTTTGTGTTTTAACAAATGATGATTATTTCGGTGGTAGCAATTAAATTTTTATACATTATTTTTCTCGATATGTTCTATATAATAGTGCTAAAAATGCGAGGAATCTAAAAAGGAAAATTAAACCGACTAAACTAGATATATCTTGCCAAAAATCGCTCTGAAACAAAAATAAATATAAATTGAAATGTTTGGTAAAGTAATTAATAAGACAAATTTCTCACATATATAAAGTTATTATACTTTTTTACCCACCTCTTTAAAATTTAATGTTTCTAGAATCATATGACCATTTCTTAAACAAGAAGCATTGCTATTGCAAGTAATATTTTCTACTTCAGACCATTGAGTAATCAAAAGTGCTTCATTTCCATATCGAAACCACGATAAGTTTGATAACCATGTAAAATAATTAGGGACAGATCTAAAATATCACGGTAGGATCGTTTATTTTATATTGTTTTATAATCGTTGCTTTAAAATTGTAAATTATACTTTTTTTGGCTTACGCTGTATTTAGGAAAAAACCTCCAAATAATAAAAACGGTATGATAACGGGTGGTCCAATAGACAATGCCATCGATATGCTTTCACTTAAGCAAGATACTAAATAGCCTGTAAAAATATTAAAAATCATAATTAATTGATATGTATTTTAAAAGTTATTATTATTAATATTCATTAATTGATAGATATTTTAAAACTCTTAATATTCATTAAAATTATTTTTATATAATTAAAATTAGCAACGTATCTCAAATTATGAAGAAAGTTTATAATAATTAATTATACTTTATTGTTATATAATGACATTTATTAAAATATAATGACAATTTCTGTACTAATAGTGCATTTTCCTTTAATTATTGAAAATTAATTCAGATTTAATGTTATATCAATCATATGATTTATAGTTTGCTAAATTTACCAAATGATGTGGCGACATTAGCAACGAGAGCAACGATACAGACGGTAATAAAAAACTGATATACGTTTGGATACAGCCCAATCATTGGATATGTTATTGCTGTGAAAATTAAAGGCACGGCTATAAAAATTGGTGTCTCCGCCAGTGTTTTACATATAAAATATACGTCTGAACGATACATCCCGTTTCGATTTTCTTTCAAAAATATGGGCAGTTCACCGCAGAAAACCTGAAAATAAGGTATAAAAAATGTCATTTGTGTACTTAATTAAAAAATTAAGTAAAAAAAGATTATTTACTTACATTAACCACAGCAAATATATTTTGAAAAGTCATATTCGTAAGAAATATGAAAAGTGCTCCATTTATATTGATTATGCCCTCTTGATCAATTTTCTGTCCAAAATATACTATTCCAATGAGCAAAGAAACCATCTAATAAAACAGAACATTATTTTACACATTTAAAGAAAAAAAATGTATGAAGTTGATAAATAACTTAATTTGTTTCATTTAAATTACAAACGATAATAAACAATTTTTTATAAAATCAGAAGGAATTTATAAAATAACATACGACAGTTTGGAGAATTCGCACTTTGATAAGTATTGGTTCCTTCAGAACTGACACACACGATCTCCAGAAAACAGCTTGAAATTGTTTGCACCATGATATTTTATATGGTACACGATAAGTTACATTAAAATAATTGACCGTTGAACTTTCAAATTCATCTTTAATATTAGAGGACTCCACGACAATTTTTTTCCCCAAATCACTATTCACAAATGCATCGCATACAGATTCAATGGCATATTTACAAGATACTTCACAATTCGGCACGATTGCAAGGACTTGAATAAAATAATCCGCTGGATTATAATTACTTGGACAATAAGCTCCTAATCTAAATAAGTAGAATATTTAACATTATTTCATAGAAAATCCAGTAATAATTCCATTTTCAATACAATTTTGTTTTTAACGCTTAAACCTTTTTTTTTTTTGAGTCAAGTGTAATATTAAATTGGTTTAAAATTGCAGTCAACTCACGATTTAAAAAAATCAATCGCTTCTTCTTTGCTTCCCATAAAAGCTACCCTTCCTTCAGCCATCAACAAAATTCTATCGAACTGCGCGAACAATTCTGACGAGGGCTGATGTAAAGTTGCAATGATCGTCTTCCCTCGAGCTACACAAAATTAAGACGCATAATTAAAAAATTAATTTACCTTCATTAAACATTTATAGGCCCCGTAAACTCGAGTGAAATAATGTTATTATAAAAGTGTGGCGTAATTATTGAAATTTATATGGTTTCCACCCAAAAACACACTTTCCGACACTTAACGACATTAGATATAAAATATATACCAGATAATGATTTTAATATGGTAATTATCTGATGAGCCATAAATGAATCCAATCCAGATGTAGGCTCGTCGCAAAATAATAACGGTGGGTCTGTTAACACTTCGGCCGCAAAAGATAATCTTTTTATTTCACCACCCGAGAGTCCTTTTAGCCGGCCGGGAATTCCAATAACGGTATTTTTACATTTTTCTAGAGCCAACTTTAAATAAGAAGCTAATTAAAAACAATTCGAACGTCGTAATAAATTATAATGTATATTTTATCTTCGATGAAATGCATATAAATTTAAACTCTAATTAACTAGCTGTTTGTAAATATTTATGTTAAAATATATATTTTTGATTGCAATGAAAATAATTGAGGGGAAAAATCAGTAAACTGTCTAAATATGTAAAGATAAAATGGTTTATCTTAACTGTTCAATATGTCATTTCCAGAAAATAATCACATTTATTGGAGATGATATATTAATTATTTATGGAAATACTTGTATCTATTACTAAATTATAAATAGAAAGTTCATTAATATATATATAAAGTAATGTATATAAATACAGAAAAATTAATATAAATCTTTATATAATTACTCGTATACATTATATTAATTATGCATATAAAATTGTTTAAAAAAATTGTTAACACAACTCACTTCATTAATAACTTCATTGACTCTTTCAACTCGTTGTGCATATTGCACTTGTTTATTCATTCTGACCATAGCATGAAAAAGCAAGTGTTCGTACACGGTCAAACTTCCAATGAATAGATCAGCTTGTTGCACATAAGCAGCTTTTGTGTCTAAAGTTTTGGCTTTTATTATTTGTCCATTGATAGCGACCTTTCCGGTGGTAATTACGCGTTTGCTGGACCGAAATGTAAGGGCGTTTAATAATGTGGTTTTGCCAGCACCTGACGATCCCATTATCACGAGAAGTTCACCAGGATAAGCTACTCCACTTACTATAAATTTCAAAGCAAATCAATTGATAATCGTATAAACAAACACTGAGAAAAATATGACGGAAAAAATTACCGTTTTTAACTGTTTATCAGATGTACATCTGTCTTTCGGTAAAAATTACATTTTTTTTAAAGCAAAGAAACTAATCGTATGACATTTAAAACTAGTTTTTTTTTGGCTTTTAAAAAGTAGTGATTTTTATTGAAGGATGGACATACATCTGAAACCCTATTATTACCATTGTTTACAGTTAAAATAATTACTATCTCAATATAACTTTAATTCGATATAAAAAATAGTAATTTGTGGTATTTTTTTCTTCTCAGAATATTACAATCTCATTGAATAAATTGAAGTAACTTTGTAGCTTGAATTAAGTTGGAAAAAGGATTGATACTTATCTGTAAGATAATTTAGTTGTTAAAACAAGTGTGTAAATGTATACAAACCATTTTTTATTATATGTTCTTTACGAACCGACGGCTTCAGGCATGGTATAATTTTTCGCCAAATGTCCTTTTCTTTACCAGTCGTAAAAACATTAATATCGTGCCATGACAAAATAACCGTGTCTGATTGGCCGCGAGAATTATCCGATGTTGATCCGTAAATGGATCCCAGAGGAAGTAGATCTTTACTCTGATCGAATATTCATATAAAAAATTGACAATTTTATTTAAATACTGAAATAGTGTGAATTAATATTTTATGTAAAAAAGAAAAAGATTTCACTTACGGCCTCGACGTCTGAATCGTTCGGTGCATAACGAAATTTTTTCGAGAATTGAGATATCAACGGCTCATCTTCTCTAGGAGTAGCCATATTTTAATTGTAGTTAGGTGATTTGAAACCTTTGGTAATGTTACGTTTAAAAGGAACGAATTTGTGCTAGAAAAAAAACAGGGCACTTTCCTTACATTTGTTATGAAAAATAGTATTTTTTTGTATATATATATGTATATAACCAAGGACGTAACGAAGATATAAGTTATCCTTCCGTCCTTGATGCATAATATACTATTAAAAGAAATTATTCTTAACGCAGTTATTCAATTTTATATTTTATGCTTTTATAATGTCCCCAAAAAGCTTTGCAAAAGTCTGCAAAGTTGTAAAAATTTGGAATGAGAACTTTTCCTGAGTTTTTTTGCAGACGTTTGCAGAGTGTTTTATAGACGATTACAGAGAAATTATTTCCACACGAGTTAAATCGTAAACAAATAAATAAATCTGACAAGTAAAACTTTAACGATGAATGGAACTAGCAGGTAATGGTCACGAAACCACAAAACTAACCACCGCATTGAAACAAATGTCATTGTTATTTGAATTTATCCGACGTGCTCCTAACAAACTTACATTTTCACAAAAAACTAATATTGTTTTAACATCTATAAAATAAACATCTCAGTAAACGTGGAATTGTTAAAAATTATTGATTGTACAAATCGTTATTAAGATTTATTAATGAATTCCATATTCCTAACGTTTTTAATAAATTATTGTTGAAACTTTTTAGATGTTTAAAAAATTTGATAAATCAATTATTTAAAATTTTAGGAATACAACAGATATTAAAAAGTTTTGTAACCATTTGTGCATTCAATAATTGTTAAAAATTTCTCGTTTACTGGGAAGGAAAAATAATTCATTTTACCAGTAAAAATTACATTGATCTTACTACTTGAAAATAATTCAATAAGAATATTGTATCAAATTACACATGCGACGTTTAAAAATGTATTATGATTATGAAATGTATTAATTGTAACTTATATTACTTACATGTTTCAATGTTTATTAATCAGATCATAAATATAATTATTAATCTGTTGTTGTTCATTAAAAATGTATTGAAATTTATCGAACATTACACTGCTCTTTCAATGTCATTTATTCACTATGCACATTATGTGGATTATAGTTGCATCTATTAGGTATTTATGAATTAAAATAATATTCTAAAAAAATTGTCCTTAACAAATTGCATCCTTTTATGAATAATAGTTAAAGTATTACTTGGCTTAATACTACTGAGCAACTGAGAAGGATTGGCAAACGCACTGTAGACACATTCACCTTTACGATACCATACATATTATATTTCACGTAGCATATACAGTGCAGTAACACCTATTTGAGCTTTATTTTTACTGTATTAACTTCCAACACACGAATACTATGTGACAGTATATATGAAATAGAAAATTCCAAAATATTTTATTAATTGAACTTCATTATATCATTATTACATTGCAAAAAATATAAGCTCATTAAATGTTATAAAAATTGTATAAAAAAAAATTATTGATATACACATGTATAGTCAAAAAAAGGATCAAAATCTATTAATTAATTAATAGTGTTTTTTATATTATGAACAAAACAGATGAACAATTTTTATTGTTAAATAAAATGTAGTTAGTTCTTTCATTCTTCAAAATCAAAATTTATATTAATATTTACGTATCTTAATTTTTTATAAGAATTCATAATTTTGTGATACAATAACCAAATAAATTAATTACGAATAGCCCAGTCTCTTTCAATATATAGTTGGCTCATAAAATCAGGACAACAACAATAACAACATTTGACAAATCTCTTAAAAACAAATGTAATCAAATTGCAAACAAACATAACATAGTACTTTTATATATTATATACAAAAAGTTTATTGCATATTTCATTAGGGTAATAAAAAAACTGATATACAAGTTTTAATTTACTCTTTATTCATTTATGTTAACCAATTGAACATTTTAATAGATACAATCTATTTCTTCTAATTTCAGATTTGTATATTTAAGCTTTAACGGTGCTTGCAAGGTTTTTCAAATCATTAATACACATTTGCATTGTTGATTTTTCTAAGTCAGGAGTAATGGCAGATTTAACACTGTTAACAATCCATTGCACCATGTGCTTTTGGTCAAATTGCCTTTCTATGATGTTCTTTTGAACTTGGAAATCCAATCGTTTCTTCACCTGAAAAAAAATTTATGTAACTTTTAATTATAATGATTTATTTATCCCCTTTTCTTATGGCATACTGGTGTGATGCCATGGTACAAGGCTCTCCATCCCTTGTGCATGTACTATTTTTTGTAACAAATGTAAGGAGAGTGCCCTATTTCTGTACTGTTTGGTAACCAGCAAGTTTCAGTCCTCGTTTTTATAATCAGCTGGTTTATATCTTCCAGACATGACGGAAACAGGGCAGTTTTAAAAAGAATATTAATTAATGGTACTCTACCTCGTTATATACGTTGGCCATTCGAGCTCTATATTCAGCTTCTAGTTGAATCTTAATGTTTTCTTTCTTGGCATCAAAGATTAAAGCCTGAGCTTCAGTTCTCCAGTGTTCTTTTTTAATATCATCGATTCCTTGTTTATATGCTCGTATTTCTGAATCTCTTGTTTCTTGTAAGTCTGCTTCTTCTTTATCTATTTGTTGATCAAGATATTCACCTACACTTTTACCATATTTTATTGTTCCATAGATTAAAATGGAAGCCAAAGATGCTCCGGTGTAAAATTCGTGCTCTATAACATATATCTCTTTGGAGAGTAAATAGGTACCAAGGGCGATGCCAAACATGTATGGACCTGAAATATTTAATTCAAAATAACATAAAGAACAATTCAAGGTTTATAATTATGAAATATTATTTGTAATTGTAATTTGGAAATTAATTTTACCTGTTACTCCAGTTTTTGGATAGAAGAAGGTAAACCATTCTTCGGGAATGAAACCTAAACGAACTTTACCACCTTCCATAGCTCGTTTTGGTCTTTCCCATGGGATTGTTTTTGCATAGCTCGGAATATAATTTTGAGCAGACGATGCAGATGTTGCAGTTGATGTAACTTGAGCAGCTTGCGATAAAGCTGGTAAAGCTTGGACTGGAAATAATTATAACACGTCTCCTTATATAATTTAGATATATAAAAATAATTTTAAATGATTATTAACAGTACAATTATTGAATATTAGTTATTCTTTATATAAATTCACTTACAACTTTATTCTTTTTTCAATTATTATGCATACATTTTTGCACATTTTTAACACATCTTATTCAACCTAATGTCTATCAACCTTATTGTTATTTATAATTTGTTAACTGGTTTGTTTGGACAACTTCAAGGTAATCCTTGAATAAATCCTTATATTCCGTTATATATGTTATACAAATATATTACATTATATATAATTATAAACTAATTAATTTATTTATTTTCTTTATTTTTTATTAAACATTTAAACTGGTTAATATGTTTAAAATGGAAGCACACACATATATATGTATACATTTCTGGCATATCTAATATAATATGCATAAACTGATATATGAATGAATATAGCAAGTATTGACACTCATGTACTAAAAACGAGTGTTAGCAGTCTATAAAGAAATACAATCTTAAAATTTTCAATTATTTAGTTTTAATTGACGAAAATAAATAATTGGCACATTATGTAATAAATGGATTACACGTCAAATGAAATATTATCAGCTTAATTTTGTACTTTTTTGTACGGTATACTGAAATATGATAAAATGTTTATAACTAAACTGAACTAAAAAACCATAAAAAAATGTCAATCTGAAGGCGGAGCAAATCAAACATATATTTTAATGAAATGGAGTAAAGAAAAAGATGTCGATATAGAACTTATTGATTGTAACAGGACACTTCTCTGATTAAATTTTGACACTCAATACCCACATAGTTAAAAAAATTACCTCTTAGCAAAGACAATCTGGACAGCATTTTGATTATTGATAAGTCGAATTCTTCAAGTTAAAAAATCATCCACACATGCACCGCCGAAATAACTTTCTTTTTTAGATCATAAATGTTCCTTCGGGCACTGATATTTAATACACAGATGATAAATGGCAAGATTATTTTAGCGCCATCTAAGATCGATAATTCCATATGAATTGTTTCTATCTTTTTCTAATAAGTATAAGTGGACAAAGTAAGGATGATTAAATATTTCAAAATAAACATATATAATTAGTAAATATGACCATTTTTTAAGTTAATAGTTCAAGGTGTCTTAATTTCGCCGCTGTACTCTGTACAAAAAACGGTCGTTTATTTATCTATGCATGATAAAGGAGACATTTCATTTTGTCAGAATATTTACTAGATGGTGAACCTATCAAATGTAGTCGTTAGTTATTTAAAACTATTATAAGAGGACTGAATTAGTTTTAAATGCGATTTTATATAAATAATTGCATTCAATTTAATTGTTTAGTATTAATTTAATTAATAACAAATAATTTAAAATGGCACAAATTTTACATGTTGAAGTTTGCCAAAATCATTGCAGGTAACATTTAATTATAAAGATTAAATCGTAAACAGGTTTAAATGCATGTTACTTTGTATTAATTGATAATAATCGAGTATATTATTTTAATAGTTAATTAAAGTTGCATACTAATTGTTTAATTAAACGTATGTTTTGTTTTAGCACATTGGCTAAACACGATTTGGATGGTTTAGTTAGATCAGAAATTGAGGCTTGGACAACAATGAAATTTAATACAATAATATACCCTGAACATTTCTTTAATAATGATATAAAAAGTCATGTCCAGTCAATTCTTTGTTATTATGATAATAATGAGGTGAGTAACGATATTCTACTATTTCATATGATGAAAAATGCTTTAAGATAAAACTTTTTAGGGGAAACATACAACAAATTCGGTTACATCCATAAAAATATACATATACAGATTATCTTTAGAGGATGCAGCTTTAGAAAGCATGGAACATGAAAATGAAATTTTATCTGTAGCACATCATTGGTTGTTACCTACAAAAGAATTTGATGATTTATGGATGAATTTATATTATGACAATAATATAAAAGAAAAAGTTAGTATTTTATTAAATTTGTCTTTATAAAAATATCCTTAAAAATCTAATACTAAACTTTAAATATTTCAATTTTATATTGTTTGTAAAAAAATATTTTTTTTAATTTACTAGATCAATGTTTTACTTTTTAAGAATAAAATAGAACTAAGTAATTACTATTTTTATTACTGATTTATTTTTCAGTTAATACAATTTGCAGAAACAGCATTACTTTTTTCCGATCATAACGTTAATCCAAACATTATGAGTTGTAATAAAGTTATTTTATTGTATGGCCCTCCGGGGACAGGAAAGACCAGTTTATGCAAGGCTCTATCCCAAAAAATGGCTATAAGAATGAGTGATCGGTATTCTCGCTGTGAATTGGTAGAAATAAATAGTCACAGTTTATTTTCAAAGTGGTTTTCAGAGGTATTAATTTCAATTTATGATAAAATACTCCTTCCGCGATGAATAGGCTTATCAATTATTTAATTTTAAAATTATACTAATTAACAAAAAAAAGTTAAAATATTACTTTTGGATGCAAATATATTTGAATAACAATAATAATTTTTTTAGAGTGGTAAGTTGGTGATGAAACTTTTCACCGAAATAAATCTTCTTTTGGAAGATCCGAACACTTTGGTATGCATACTAATTGATGAAGTCGAATCACTGGCTCATGCAAGGAAAGCTTGTGTTAATGGAACGGAACCTAGTGATTCTATAAGAGTTGTAAATGCATTACTTACACAACTTGATAAATTAAGAAAATATCCAAACGTATTTGTTTTCACTACTAGCAATATCACAGAAGCTATTGATTTAGCTTTTGTGGATCGTGCAGATATAAAACAATTTATTGACCATCCAAACCATAGAGCCATTTGTAAAATTTATACAGATTGCATCAATGAATTAATAAGGGTAATTATTACAAAAAATTTTAAATATATAAATACATATTCTGATAATTAATTAACATTTATTAATTTTAGAGTGGATTATTAGATGCAAGGAATTTGATAGACATAAATAATTTGAATACTGACATTGAAACTATTTATAACGAAATTGAAGATGAGGACAACGATGATGCAGATGAAATAATATTTGGTAAACTATATCATTTAAGTAAAATAAGTGTTGGTTTTAGTGGTCGTACATTGCGAAAAATACCAATGTTGGCATATGCTTTGTATCTACATAATAAGAATTCAAAGTCTGTGAGCGGCTTCTTAAAACAAATGTGTCATGTGATTAATACTGAAAAAGAATTAGATAATTTGACATTACTTAATTAAATGAAAAAATAAAATATATTTTAATTTCATTAAAGCGTTTCATTTGAGCGTTTAAGGTGATTCTCTGTTCCAATTTAACATAAAAAATGCCGTTTGGTATCTAGAGGATTAGTAGACATCTAGAGAATTATGTATAATTACCTGGGTACTGGACGGTGTTTTTGATAATGAATGATTAACATATTGAGTATTTTCTTCATAAAATATAATTATATTTTTCAAATTAAATTGAATATTAAAAATAATTCAATCATTTTGTTTGTTTTTCTAATAAAGTTAATGAGTTGATACAATGAAAAGAATTATAACACGTGTATATAAAATTTCATATTTATTAAACCTAGTAATATATATACAATATATTTACACAGTTATGGAGAGTTACATTTTTTAATAAATCAATGAATTAATTTGTTGGCCTTTTCAATGTAGCTAAAAAGTAAACTTGAAATGAATAGCTGTAATGTAACGTGACATTAAAATTTTTTTACATTCATATTTTTTAATTTTTTGTAATTTTACTAATGCTAGAAGATCATAATCTTAATATTGTAGTAACAATAACTCAATTTCTTGAATAACACTTTATTTTTGTAAGAAAATATTATTAAAAATATACCAAAACTTCATTACTCTAATATTGAATACTTCAATTATTTTATACAGTATTTAAAATTAATCAATATATTATGGAAATTTAGTATAAAACATATGCAGTTCTGTGTTTAATATTATAAATTTTTATTATATTAATTTCATTAATTTTTATCTTTCTTTTTATCTGATACTGTATATTTATCATATTTCTTTGTGGGATCAAAGGGTTCCCATCGACTGGCTGGGAAAATGTGTTTGTTTCTTTCATACCAAGATCTCAAAAGAACTTTTCCAGCATGAGATTCCTCAGTTTCTATAGAAGCATCATGCATCATACGAACATCATCGTGAACATCAAATGTAAACAGTGGTCCACTTTTACCACGAGCCTTTGTTACAATAAAGTCATAAAATGTGTAATGATGTGGCAGAATTAAATCCTCTTTAACATACATCAATTGATCAGCCATTACAGTTTTGAGTTCGCTAAATTCTCTTCTAAGTACTTCCAAACATCTTTGTAAAAGTTGGTAAATCGAATTGCCTGTAAAATGAAATTATTATTTATGTATTTCCAACTTAATAATACATTTAAATATAAAAGAATTTTAATTTTTTTTTCAAGTTGCATACACATTATTTAAAAAATTAGTTTATTTAATGACTTTGTTAACATACAAATCAAGTTTTCAAATTAAATACAAATTAAAGTCATTCACATTTTACAAAAATTCCTTTTTTTAAAATACTTTATGTTAATAATTTTTAAAAAACTAATATTAATGAGTATATAAAAAAATACATTTGTTGATAAATTGAATTATAAATAAATTAGCATGTAAACTAAATCCATTTTCATAGATGTTTGTAGATTATTCAAAGTACAAATAATTAAAGTGCAATTAATGACAGTTAATTAGTTAGTTAGTAGTGGTCTTAGCGGGCCATAGGTTCAGAGCACTTGACCTACTGGTCTTTGTACTCTATCCCCTGCTACTGGACCAGGGGCGGGGGGGGGGCGTCTG